>JAUESH010022588.1:0-12006 GCA_032275165.1 Synergus magnus
GCCTCACCGTAAACACTTGAGAGCATTCGGTGAGCCTCAGCCGCAGTTTTCTTCAAATGAAAACAGAAAATCAACACAGATGTCCAAGCTTGGATTTAAGTTGGAAAGTTAAATTTAATTTTGTAAAGATATAATTAATTAGTGCTCGTTGGTTAAAAGGAAAACAGTTTGCGATTCGAGGAATGAACGCGAAGTCAGAAATCTCTGTGCGAGATGTGGAAAGATCAAAAACTGGAATGTCGTGATAAGAAAACGAACTCCAGGGTGAGTGTTTCTATCAAATTCCTGTTCGGGAATGAATTCGAAATCGAGATAGGATAAATTTAGGCATTCTTATGCCGTCATTAGCATTCTGACGCAAGAGGTCAAGAATGGAGGCAAAACAAGAGACTAATCATATTGTTTACTCAGTTGAGTTGGAGAACGCGATTTGTACGTCGAGAATGTCTTAAAAGGAAAAGATTGAAGAATATTTTGGTTTTTAAAATGTTTGGAAAAATATAATGTGAAAATGTTAAGAGCACGATGAAAAAGAAAAACGTCACGATCTGCATTATAATGCAGGATGATCGCGACGGAATATCGACTAGCGGGAGAACTCACCCCCGCACGCCAATTTGAAATGCTGTTGAATGGTTCCGATGGTGTGGAACGACCAGATGATGGAAAAATGCATTGCGTGAATACTTATAGTTACAGATGCCGATGATAGATCACGGAAACAATGGAGAGGCTGGCGTTGAACTATGGAGCAAGGGTCCAGGAAATGCGACGACCCCGAACACACCCTCCGTAAACCTGCAAAACGAGATGACAACAGTAATGCGTGCAACATGACTTCTTCGCGAAATTTGAAAGAGGTGGTACCGAACCACAAAAAGTTCGCAATGCGAAATGTCAAATTCGAGGGGAAAGCACTGTTCCTCGGGAATGAGAACATGAAAAGGTTTATGGTGGTAGCCTTTCGAAGTATACAATAATAAGCAGGGTGGTGCTCACCAGACCCGAGTTTTCTACAAAAGAGCGAGATAGCAATCTCGGGAGAGGTGATCGGCAACTCTGTATTATTTAAGAGTAAATTGTTAGCAAAGCAACGCGTTATGATGGTGTAAAGGATCACGCCTGTTAAAAAATCACTATTTGCGCAGAAACGTAAGTTTAACATTAGAAAATTGTTGATAAATTTAAAAAATTGCGTAAAAATCAAGTGCCGTATGAGCGTGAAAAATAGAACAAAAATGGCCGACGGATTGGAATTACAAAGAGTTAGAATTTCCCTCGTAGGGATGGCCACGTATCAAATTTTTATGTAAAAATATAAGAAAAATATCATAAGAAGAAGAGTTTTTAAAAATTTTTTAAAATAAGAAAGCGTGTTCACATGATTTTAAAAAAATGCTCAGGGCCCGCTACGTAGTAGATATGCTTTTCGCCACGTGATGATTTAGCTCATAAAATTTTGGAGTTTTGAAAATTAAATTTTTAACGAAAAATATTTGTGAATTTATGCGATAAAACTTACATAACTTTTTAGATTTGCTAGAATTTTGAGGAAATCACCGTCCCTGGCGTCGATGCGTGCGGATTCTCGTTCTGGTTGGGGAAGGCGTCGTTGAGCGTTGGCCGTTCCCGGCGGCGAACTTGGAGATCCAGCTGGTCGAAAACGGCGATTGGCGAGGTCCGAAGGATCCAGTTGATGTATATCAGTCCAAAAGTCAAATTTGGAAGATCGAAGAGTGAAATTGGCAAGCCTCGTGGCGAAGAAATTGGCAAAAAGGCAGGGCGTTGGTCACTGCGTGGCAAGATGGCGACCACGCGACCACGCCGGACACGTTTTTGGACTTTGCACTTTTCGAAAGGTTGAAGCTTGTAGACCATCTCGAGGTCGTCAATTTTTGGAGTGACTGACCTGATGAAAGATTTGTGTTCTGGAGATCAAGCTTGGAGTCTTCATTTTAGAGATGTTGCGTGCTCGAAGATCCATCGTCGGGGTCACCACTGTGGGGTGCGAGTCCCCCCACTTAGTTAGAAATAATTGACCACCATATTATTTACGGATAGGTAAAATAAACTTCACAAGATCTCCACTCTAGAATTTTCCTTTATTACAAAGACAGCGTCCATTGCTCGAACCTGTCGAGACGTGTCACACCCGGCGTGGTCGGCTAACAACTGAGAGCGAGTAGTGGGGCGAACGGTAGGAGATCGAGAACATAGAATGGGTTCGCGATGGTAGAGTGGAAACTCACTGTCGAAATTTGTCGGTATATCAGATCCCTACAACGGCGTTAGTTTGAATTTCTTTGCGGGAAAAAGGGAATTTTTTGGAACTGCTAATTATTGTGACTTTTATTATTACCAAAAAAAATATATTTCCGCCTAATATTAGTAAACAATATGAAGTTTTTAATTAATTTCTTTCTTTTTAAATTAATTTAAATTTATTATTATTTTAATATAAATTTACGGCATACTGATCGGAACGTCATCACGCGGATTAGTTCATTTGGCCGGACGCTAAAAAAATAAAAAAAGTGGGGGCGATGCATAGGGCTGGGCCGGGTTAAACCGGGCTATTTCTACACTGGTGGATTCGGGGGAGAAGGGAAATTTTTTTCTTCGTATAAAAAGTTAACTTTAACGATTAACGGATTAACTTTAACTTCCGTTAAATTTTCGACAGATTAATGGATTAACGATTAAGTCAGTTAACTTTTTGTCTAACGGATTAACGATTAACTGAATTAACTTTCCGATTAACTGTGCCCAGCTCTGGATAACCGTATAAATAATCCTAGCGAACCTTGCATTTACTATTTTCTAACGTTAAAGGTACGCGTTTTATAAATACAGAGCAATGGTAAAGTGGCAACTTCTGTCTTCGAAATATGTAATCGTTATTCTCAACAAATTCAAAAAAGTGAACGTTCGAGACTTTTAATGTCGACAAAGTGATCTAAGAGCCTTTTATTTATTTTCATGGCGACTGCCCCAAAGAAAATAGTCTTAGCGAAAATTTCCGAAAACACAGTAGAAAACTATGTGTTGCTTCTCTCGAGTGTCATATCTCCATTTAATAGTATATCTAGAGAGGAAATTATTAGTGACTCGGAATAATATACTGATTTCGGAAATATGTTTTATATTTTTTTCTTTGGGATAGTCAATATAATTTCAGCAGAGGAAGTTAGTATAGGAAGTCCGTGAAAGCATGAAAGTATCGAAATTCGATAGTCAAAAAACGATGTTTACCCGAAAATCTAGTTAAGTTCACTAGAACACCCGGCTATATTCACCAGAATATCTGGTTATATGGACCAGAATGTTGTAATGATCAGTTTCGGGGGCGTAGCCCATCGATTTGTCCCAGCGGACGCTTCAGCCTGCCAGGGTTGATTTTAGGGACAAATAAACTGAATGCAGTATTTAAATATACAAAAAAATAACATCTTTTATTCCCCTAGCTATTACATCTCTAAAATTAAGGCTATTGTATGTGTATGTGTAACGGTGTGAATGTTTATATCGTGTTTGTGTATCTGTGTGTGTGTGTAAAAGTGACAATTTTAAATATTATTGTGTGTGTACGCGCGGTTACAAGCTATTGTAAGTGTGTGGTGCGGTGCGGTGAGAGAGAGGGGGAGGGGGACACTTCAATGGTCCGCGACGAAGCCGTACTTCGCAGCGAGTCCGTTGCGTCAAGTCAGGTCGGTCAGCTCGGTCAGGTACGACTGGAAACGTTAGGTGCGAGTCTGACCCAGAATAGGCTGATTATGAGTCAGCGTATCCTTTTACTCGATGGGCGGCCATAGTTGCTCCAGGTCGTCGCACATCGAGCGGGTCTTTAATGTCGGTCTCAGGGAACGATTCAGGAAACCCAGGGTAGGCCAGTTTTGGGTCGACCCACCCCTTTGCCCGACAGTTGGCCATAGTTGCGCCAATTAGTCAACTGTCAGGTGGATTTCCTGAACGGAAGTCGTCCCCAGGGTCAGTTCAGGTTAGGCCAGTTTTGAGCCGACGGAACTTTGCACTAGATAGGTGGCCATAGTTGCGCCAGGTAGCCACGTATCCAGCGGGTCGACCTCCAGGAGTCAGTCCCAGTCGCTCTACCATAGTTGCTCCAGGTAGTAGAGCGACCAGTGAGTTTGCCGAGTTTCGACTAGCTGCTCCCCGGAGAACTGACGAAAAGTTCTGTTGCGTGCTCTTTTATACCCTTGCGACAGGTAGACAAGTAGAGGGGGAATGGTGGGGACGGCAAACTCTCACCTCGATGCGCGTAGATCAATGTCGCGCGATGGACAGCAAGCGTATGTAATGAGCAGGTACAGTACTGCTCGTTACAATGTTAACCCAGAAAAGGTTCTAGTAAAAAGTTCTGGTTATTCTAACCAGAAATTCTTGTTACATTTATTAAAAAAAACTGATTAAAATAACCAGAAGAAGGTTAACCAGACACTTCTAATACTTTTAAATAGAATTGATAGTAAGGACATAACTAACATTATTTATTTGTTCGAATAACCAGGATTATTTTGATAATCGTTTACTTACATCTAATTACCTATATTTCAGCTTTCCTACCAGCTATGGTGAATAGTGCCATTCATGTCCTAATGTATTCTTATTATGGACTGGCAACTCTGGGACCTTCAGTTGTAAAATATTTGTGGTGGAAAAAGTATCTAACGATTCTGCAGCTTATTCAATTTACTACAGCACTCATTCTTGGTATCAACGGAATTCGATCTGGATGTGATTTTCCTCTTTGGATGCAATATGCCCTTGTTGTTTATATGATGTCTTTCATCGTTCTTTTCGGAAACTTTTATGCCAAAGCTTACATTGCCAAGGTGAATATTTGTTTTTATAGCATATATCGGCATAAGAAGACACAGTTAAGGGGGTAGTCTGGTAACTAACACTCTTTTTAAAGCTGTTTTCGGGATTTTTTTTAGGAAAAAAATGCAATCATTTCAAATTTTTTATATCTTATTGTTTACATCTTAAAGTGTACAAAAACATTTTTTTGTTTTTTTTTAAAATATTTTGTTGTTTTTTACGGTCAAAGTGAGCATCTTAAAAAAAAGGTAAGTGACTGGCCCACGTGATTGCGGTACTTCAGGATATCTGAAAAAAAAACTCAAATTGATTATTGTTCTGTAGGCTTGTCATTTTGGCAGGAACTAGGATTTTTCATTTTGAGTGAAAAATAACAAAATGGTGGACTTCTAAAGAAAATCACACTTTTTTTTTCTCGAAAATCGAGCTATAAATACAAAAATAATGGACGGAAAAAAATTATCCTAGTTCCTGCGATAGCCACTGATGTGTAGAACAACGTCTTAAAATTTCAGCCCGATCGGTTCAATAGAATATTTTTGATTTAGTGGGCCGACCGAAAAAACGTTGTTTTGAGAAAAAAGAGTTTAAAGTTTTAGTAAGATTTTTTGTAGAAAACACATACTTACACTAATCGTCTATCCTAGCTTTCTTTTTCTTTCAGTCTCTTTTTCTTCAGCAGCTTGAACTTGTTTTTTGCCCTTTTTCAACTGTGTAAGTGTTTTTTTCACTTCCTTTAGACAATAGAGGGATCCGACCGTTGTGCGGTTTATAGCGGGCAACTACGAAGCGCTCTCGACTATGTGCTGTAACTTCTTGAATATTTCATATTTCAGTCTAAAATTTTTACAATAAACTCTCAATATATTATACTTCCGAAATATGTAAGAAAGAAAAATTCGATTTTTTAAAATTCAGTTACCAGACTACCCCCTTAAAGAAAATAATACTAGTAAAAAATTCAAACGTGTGTTTAATCAAACATGTATTAAACTATCAATTACAGTAATCACTCATTTTTAGGATAAGAATAAAACCATTAGAAATAGCTTATAAAAAAGATAAACTTTATAGAACATTTTTTAAAAATGGCATCTTACCCACAGGTGTGGGGAAAATGCAAGACAACTGAGGGTAAGAAGCAACTTCCCAGTGGGCACCAAGACGTTCTAAATACGTCCTTAGAATGTACCTCTATGTCCTCATATGTTTTTCTATAGTTAGGTCGCTATGCTATTTATCCGTAATATCTAAATATATTCAATTTGGATATCAAAATATTAAAATTTATATTATTTGCCTATCTAGATATTACGACCGAATATCAGGGAATTAACTGAATAGCCGCATGCAAAAAGGGACCTAAGTCCATTTTGGACGAAATCGAGATAACTATAAAATTCGGTATAAAAATCTCGGCTCTATCGTTTAATACATTACTAATTTACCAGTATTTTACTAATATTAGTATACATTACTAGTATTACTAAAAAATCATAAAAATAATTTTTTAGTAGTTAAGTTATGCAAAAAAAAATCCGTTTTTAATGTTCAAACTATACCATTTTATTAAGATTTTGATAACTACTGTTAAAAATAGAATGAAACATTTATACAAAAATAAATTGAAACTAACAACGCGACGATAGGACGTCTTATAAATACAAAGAAGAATTGTAAAAAACTGTAGGTAACTTCTTTAAAAAGGAAAAAATTCAGCAAAAAAATTGTTTTTTTTTTTTATTAAAAATATTTTTAAAAACTAAGAAAAACAAATATCAATGAAGAAAAAAAATTAACAATTATGTAAGAATATTTTGAAAATTCTAGAGTGACTCCGAAAGTTTTGTCAATGGGAATGTTTTTAGTTTATTAGGTGAATTATGCATAGGTATTTCAAAAATTTTACGTTTCTATGGACGCCAGCAAAAATCAGAACGAAAAAATATTAATTTGTTTGTTTCAGGTATCATTTAACATTTATGAAGTATATATATACGGCATACCTATAATATTCCTAATGACAAAACTTTCGGACTGACCTACGTATACTCTCCAACTTCAATTCTTCGACTTTTCTCTGGTCTGCATGTCAATATTCTGCAAACTGAAATTTGTTAGAAATATAATGCAACAAAAATTTGAGATTTTGCGAAATCCAATGAAAAACAAGATTTTTAAGTATTTTCAGCCAATACCAGGAACACAATAACATCACCCTAGAGGATGACATTTTGCGAACTGTAGTTTTTTCAAAAAGGAAAAAATTCAACAAAAAAGTGTTTTTCTCTTTTTAGAATATTTTAGCAAATTAGAAAAAACAAATATCTGCAAACTGGAATATGTCAAAAATGTAATGAAACAAAAATTGATGACTTTGTTAAATCATTTGAAAAACAATATTTCTGAGTAGTTTAAAAACATTTTATTAATTTTTTTCTTTTTTTAGAGTTATACAGTATAAAAATCTGTCTTAAGCATTTTTGTATATTATATTTGTTAAAAAATGAAACTGCATTACAAAAATTATTCAATTAACCCATCAAAAGATGACATTCATTCATGTTATTCTAAAAGGGACCTAAGTCCATGGTATATTTTTCATTAAAAACCACAAAATTATATGACGTAAGACTAAAATGTTTCTGGTTTCTTAAAGAGTCTAGTATTAGTAATGATTAAGCAAATTTTGAGAAAAAAAAATAAGAATCGATAGAGTTGCTACGTAGCTTTTTGCATTTTTCTCAAATTCGTCAAAATGGACTTAGGTCCCTTTTTGTATGCGGCTATTCAACTATAGGACAAGTATCCGGATATTTAACTGCAGCAAAAATGAGCCCATATTTTTCTGTGCTGTGACTTGACGTCTTTAAGATATCCTTTGATCGTTTAATACATATCTTTAAAAGGTCCTCAGGATGTTTTCAAGACGTCCGTTGCCTATAGAGCAACTTTAGGGCTTATGTGCCTACAATACGATTGCAGAGTGATGCAATCGTATGAATTATGTTTGATATTTCTAATTTTACATTTTCATAAAAAATTGCAAAGATATTTTGAAATTTGATTCAAACAGTGATCTTTAATTAATTTTTGATTAATTACTAAAACTATAATATTTTTTAACACATTTTAAAATTGTATCACTATTGAATGCTTATTTCTTATTGTGAAGATATTTTGAATCAAATTTCAAAATATCTTTGCAATTTGTTATGATAGTATTAGTAATTATTCAAAAATTCATTGAAGATCCCGTGAGCAGTAGTCCAAAGTATTCTTGCAAAATTTAGAACAACGGAAGTAATCATTATAAATTAGGTTTAACTGAAATAAAAATTGGATATTAGATTTTTGTTTTGGTTGGACTCACATTGGCCTCAAAACATCCAGCTGCAACCCTGTTTATGGTTTTTAATTTTTCCATAAATAAGTTATCTTTTTTGTTTTTTTCAGGGCAAGAGAGCGTACGCGGAAAATCGATTAAAAAGATTAGGGGCAACTGAAGTGAAAGCTGAAAAGTATGTCAAAAATGTTGAATTCAACAATTGCAAAGATACTGCTACAAATAATCACAGTAATGGATGCACTAATGGAGTT
The DNA here is from genome assembly GCA_032275165.1 of Synergus magnus. Taxonomy (NCBI): domain Eukaryota; kingdom Metazoa; phylum Arthropoda; class Insecta; order Hymenoptera; family Cynipidae; genus Synergus; species Synergus magnus. Next base: position 8,440 of record JAUESH010022588.1, read on the forward strand.
TTTAAGAAGAAGCAGTAATATAATAGAAATAAAAAATTTACGTCTTCAATTACCATCCGAAAATATCCAGAGAACTAGTTAAAACGTGTTGTAGTTAAGGTTGAAGGTTAAAATGTATATAATGAAGTTACTGAAAAACGCCATTCACATACACAGCATTTTTTTAGCGTTTATATGTAGAGAGTGGTATAAAAATGATGGATGAATTAAGATTCTGTAGAAGCAAATTAGCAAATGTCCTTGGTTACTAGCTACATATGTGAATTTCAGCGTATCTCTAGTAGCATTTTCCCAACATATATGTTAAAAGCAGTGAAGTTATCACGCATTTCATCTCGGGTAAAAAGGTGTGGATTAATTCTGATGCAGGAGGGGGGACTTGATTCGTACTTTTCCGATTAAAGTAAAATATCGTCGGCAATCTGATAATCGAAAAAATCCAGATCGGATGTACCCCCCGACGCCGACCATGCTGTCAATGTATGTGTGAGAGACGAACACTATGCACAATAAAATACTACTTTTCGATGAAATAATGCCACAACACTTGACACGCTCTCCTATGGTGTTATAATTTCGTATTTTATATTCCAACACTGAGAACAATTTCGAAAAACGTGAACATTTTAATATTTCAGGCATGTCCACAATAGGACAGTGAAATTGACATGGACACTAATATGACATGAACAAAACATCGACAAAATACGCGCGCATCTATTACCAACTGTCCTGTATTTTTCGTGTATTTTGTCCGTTTTTCCGATGTTTCAATAGAAAAATGTCCGACTTTGTTTTTATTTCTCCTCTGTTTTTCCCAAAGAAACGTTAGCTATTTTTCTATTGAACCGTTGGAACTAGTAATTGCCATTCAAGATAAGAAATGTCAAGAAAATTTCGAGAATATCAAGGAAAAAAATTGAAGGTTCTAGAAAATAAAGGCCTTTTCTTGATCTTGTCTTGTCGCCTTGAGTTTCTTCGCCAGATGTGCATCCTGCAGCGCACCAGTTTGCCTGGCTGAGGAAAAGGAGAATTACAGAGACATTTTTTTGCCTCCAGTTTGGGCTCAACCTCGGGTTCAACCTTAGGTCCTAAGCTGCTGAAAGGGATTTTTATTGTTAGGCACATCTGGCAATGGAAAATCAAGACGGCAAGACAAGATCAAGATAAGGCCTTAAATTTCAAGATTTTCAAGGAACATGTTATCAATGAAAATTCAAGACAAGATTTGGTCAAGTAATATCAAGTTCTTGTCTTGACTTTCCTTAAGTCTCGACAAGAATCTTGAACAGCATCACGAATCGGAACAACGGAACACAAACGACACAAAAAATATAACAGTTGGTAAAAGATGCGCGCGCAGTTTGTCGATGTTGTGTTCATATCATGTTAGTGTCCATGTCAATTTCACTGTCCTATTGTGGACATACCTTTCTGATGACAAAATAAGGATTTAAGATTATTTGAGATTATGTTATGATTGTGTAGACTGCTCACCTCTGTCGGCAGGAGTTTGGCGGAAACTGTTCAAATACGAGTAAGAAAGCTTTTTAGCGATTTTAAAGATTAATTCGATTGCTCACAAGTTTCAATGATTATAAAATACAATTGTATCTTCTAATTATTAATAAAAAGGGAGATCTATTTATATCTCATAATAAACATGAGTTTAAAAGAAACAAAGTCTTCATTTTGCAGAGTATTCAAAAATTCATTTGTCATTATTATGTACATAAACATACGAGAGCTCAATTGCTAATTACAATCTATCATTTCAGGCCTAAAATGTTTTAAATTTTAGACTGCACACTTCTAGTACCCTCCCCCCCCAAAAAAGCTCTTTTTGAATTCTTTTTAAATCCCTTAACATCTTTTTAAGTACCGTGAAATGCTTTGACATATACCTTTTAATCTAAAATTATTCTTATATGCTCGTTTTTGTTCAAATTTGTATAATTTTAAGCTTTTTCCTTGGAATACATAAACTTTTCACTGCACACTTTGAAATTCGGACTACACATAGTTTGCGGACAACACACACATTTTAGGCCCTGTATCAGTTGCACGTTTATAAAAACATATGATACTTTACCAAAGGAGCAATTTCATTTCTCCAAGTTATTTCCCGCAGTTTCTAATTTTTCAAAAAAATAATAGTGCACAGTCATAAGGAATGTAAATATAAAGGCATATGTCTGTGCACGATTATTTTTTTGAAAAATTAGAAACTGAAGGAAGAATTTGGAGTAATGTACATATGTTTGTAAGTATTTATTAATTTGATTAGGCAAGTAGCCTGTACAAATGGGATTAGAGTTAATAGCCTAGACTAAATTGAAGTGTAAGTATAGAAAAGTATTAAGTAACATACTAATTATGTCAATCATTAATCCCTAATAAGAGCTTTTATTGCAGAAATATTTAGAAAAAATCTGTATAATTTTATAACGTCGTCATCCTTTTCTGCGTTCAGAACATATTTGTTCGCTTTCACTAATGTCTAATGACTGATCTATTAGCCCTTTCCTAGCCCCAGCGTATATCGGACATTCTATCGATACATGGAATAAAGTTTCTCGACGAGGTTGAAAGTAAAGTGTACAATTTTCATCCGAATTCAACTTAATACGCTTGTCATAGATTTGGATTCTAGGCAGGGCCAGTTGGAATTGAAAAGCGGCTCGGGAAAAATACACTAGATCGGCCTACTCCCTCCTTATTAAATAAAACTGGAAGCTGCCCCTTAAAACATATTTTGGCAAGGCAAAATATATCTTTATTAATCATTTTGGTATGCTCAGACTAAATTTGCTTAATTACTTCCAAATTTTCTTTAATTTTTTGTTCGTCGTACCGGCCCACATCGGCCCACATGATGACCGGCCCACCGAGATTTTTCCCGATTTCCCACATTACCAATCCGAGCCTGATTCTAGGCATTCTAGTTTTTATTAACCGGCATTGTCCCATTATGTACTTTTGTCCACATATTAGGAGTACCTTTTTTTTAAATAACTTAAATTGCTACTACTAAATCCTCTGAGCTGAGGGAACACTTCTAAACTACCCGATTCCATGACTCTTATATTGTCAATATGCAGAAAGCTTTCTTTGTACATGTTCAAAAGATCGTCTTTTCTTGCAATCAGACTATTTAAATCATTGAAATCATCTAGTTATATTCTTATCTCGTTTATCTCAAAGATTTCCACAATCTGAAGGACCCAATTATATTTGCTTGAGCTTTGAGATCTGTTTGTGACATCAACAAATCTATTAAAGCATATTCTAGGTAACCTACTCTCATCCATGTTTAGGGATGGGAAGTGACCAGTGATCCCAGATTGGAAACAGGACGCACTCGCACACAATTAACCCTAAAAGGATCCACTGAGCTGGATCATCCTCTAAAGATCCACTGGGGTTCTATGACACCTCAAATTTGTACCGTGGCACAATGCTTTCTATTTGTAGTATAACAATTTTTGGTTAGGCCATTTTCTTCGTTTTTTAGTGTAGAAAACAATGGTAATAATAATATTATGTTAATTTTTCAATAAATGTTGA
>JAUESH010022616.1:0-12004 GCA_032275165.1 Synergus magnus
TAATAACTTATTAGTTAAGATTCACTTCATTAACGGAAAGAAGAAAATTTTCAAGCTTCACATTATGATAAGTAATACACATCTTCAAAACTAATTGAAACATCGATTTCAAAATTTCCTGCAAGTAGGTGGACGGTGCGCGCGCACAATACGAAACACGAGCGGCCGAGCATGGCCGAGCTGAAAAGTTACAGTCGGTGTAATGGTCTGTGTGTGGTAGCACGCCAAAGCTTAAATAGAGGGAGCTATTTTCCCACGTGACCTAAAGGGAAATATTCGAATCTAGGCGCGAAGCTTAAAAGTTTAAATAAAATAGTTTGGTTAAGAAACAATATATATATATATTGGTACTTTTCTAGCAAATAAAAGGGTTTTTATTCTTTCACACTTTCTCTCTCTCTTTCTCTCATCTACGTAACTTACGTAAAATAGGATAAATTGTATTTAAGAATATAATTCTTATAAATAATGTTAAGAACTATTATTGAGTTTGAGTTAGAAAATAATAAGGAATAATTAAGAGTATTCATAGATTGTATTTAGACTTTTATTTCTATAAGTTCTTTAGGGTTCGAGAACTCTTACACGTGCCACCCGAAATGACACGTGCGCGATCAAGGCCAAGCTAGAGTTAACCGACCAGATTCTCGGAAATCATGTCAAGTAACACCTCCATATTGGGAAGCGTAATTACCCTTTGGCGACACTTAGACCATCAAATTCGTGGTTCCGCGACATCACGTGACCGTTCTCGTACATCAAATTTTGACAGTCGAAGACCTCTCTCTCACTCTAGGCGGAGCTTAATTCGCGATGCGCTATTCGTTAATTAGTCATAAAATAATTTGACGTCAGCAATGTAATTGGACGAACTCCCACGAAAGGGTTAAAACCCCACTTTTCGAATTCGCTCTCGCCGAAGTTGCAGATATAGCAACTCGAGGATTTTGAATCAGATTGAATCTGACAAGCAACGGCAAAGCCTTGTCTTTCTTATTGTAAATCTCTTTGAGATCTAATATTCTGAAATCGGACTTAGAATATTTATTCGAACCGAATAATCTGTACCGACTCTGAGTTTTTGAACAACTTGTAAAGTGTTTGTCTCAATTATGGAAGTGTTTCAATAAACTATCGTTGTTAATCCCATAATTATCTGAGTTTTCATTTTTAAATTTAAAAGGCATTGATTTTAATCATTAAACGGTGGACTCCTTCACATCATACACCAATCAGGAGAGGACTCCGATTTCTCTAAGGGAAATCGCGAGGTTAGCGTCCTCGGGGTCATAACAAAATTGGCGCAGTCGGTAGGACTTCCGCCGTGCCTTTTACAAAAAAAATTTATATACATTTCCGGTAGAGACACTTCAAATTTAAAAACTTGAAATTTTAGAACACTCGGCGAACGGAACTAAAATCTGTGAAGTGAAGCGAAGTGACCAGTGAATAAACATTTGAATAGTGACCTGGTGAACTAATAATACCATAAATAAACTCTGTGAGTGACAATTTAAAATCAAAATTCTCCTCTGAATTTATTTCGTTCTCTCGAGCGATTCTAATCGTTCGGTGGATACCTGGGGGCGGATCGAGTAGTCCTCGGCCCACCCGTTCGATTTCGAGTCTTAAGAGAGAACAATAGACGGAAGGAAGCAAAAGCCGCAATCCTCCACCGGGTTTTGGGTGGTTTTCACCTGGTGGCCGAGGGTGTTTATGCCAAATAAACACCGGGATTGTTAATGGTTGGGAGAGCCACCTGCTAACCCTCAGAATAACCATAGGCTGAAAAGGAAAATTTGGAAACTCGAAAACTGAGGAAGGACCTTTTGGAATCTGCCTTCGCTGGACCGGCCCGAAACGGAAGAGGGTTACGGCACCGCTGGATCCACTTGAGGAATCAAGGGGTCATCAATTCATCAGAGTAAGAACCCCAAAACCCTTCCAGCAGAGGAATTCGTCAACAGGAGTCTTGAAGAAACTTTAAATTGTCAACAAGTAGTAAGCGAATAATCATTTACTTCTAAGGTTGCTCTTTGGTTGCTCTCTCTCATTAGAATATATAAAGATTAAGAGTATTATTATACAGTTTTGTTTTATGAGATAGTATTAAAAATAGATAATCGATTGCCATAAGAAATAAAGATTAAGAGTATTATTATACGGTTCTGTTTTTCGGAAATAATATTAAAGACAGAAAATAGCTTGTCATAAGAAAAAGGGTTAAAAATTTAAGAATATTCTCATACGGTTTTGATTTATGAAAATAATATTAGAGATAGATAATTGATTGTCATAAAAGAAAATTTTTAAAGATTAAGAATATTTTGAAGATTGAATTTTGATAAGTCTAAACGTCCAAGATGCCTAATATTAGAAGTTCTAGTAAGAAAGCAAAGGAAGGTGTCCCTGATTTGAGAGAGGAACCAATTGGGCCGCGAATTCAGAATTCAACTGCGAGAAGGCAAGGTGAGAGAGACGCGAATACGAACCCTCAGCCTTCAGGGTGAAGGAATCTAGAAATTCCTTCTGAAGAAAATTACGACCTAGTAGCTCGAGCAGGTCCTGGCACCGATTCTAGGGAAACGACTCTAAGTAGTTCCGCCGGGGTCGATTCGATTTCAGGGGTGGCGATGGATCAAGATGTAGTTCATTGTGGAATCCTATACATGATCTTATTGAAAAGGAAACACCGCGATTAGAATCCCGAAGTATTGAGAGAATTTCTAAATTAGTCCGAGATATAATTCCCCAATTTGATGGTAAAAATGTCGAGAATGTCGAGAATGTTTCTCGAACATTGTGAAGCCGCTAAAACTTTAGTAAGTTCCGCCGAGATACCTTACTTAACCTTACTAATTAAAACTAAAATTACTGGAGAAGCCAGAATACATATCCAAGACAGGGCCGGAGCAAATCTTGATGACATCCTGAGGTTGTTGAGCCAACTCTACTCTAGAGTAGAAGATGTGAGTCAATTGGCTCAGGAACTAGCGGGGATGGTCAAGAGTTCATCTGAAACAGTTTCAGCATTCGGGGCGCGAGTTAGTCAAGTTTTGAATAGATTAATTACACGAGTCACTGAGACAACCCCTGGAGAAAAAGGAACAGGAATTTGCGAAGCTTAAAAATTAATATCGACCGGTAACTTTCTTATAGGACTAGATAAAGAAATTTATCTACAAATTCAGGACAGGGACGTCACATCCCTTGATCAAGCGATTATCCTAGCTAGAGAAGCTGAATTGCGAATCTCGACATGGAAAACTGTCCATCATCAAATCCGAGCGAATTCTAATTCTCCTCGCCCAAGTAGTTCCTCAGATCATAACAATAGAAAAATGATTGCGTATGTCAATAGCGACGTTAAGGTAAAAACCGAAATCAAGAAGGAACGAAGAGACCCACAATTTATAACATGTTTCCGTTGTCATAAAAAGGGTCATTATAACAGTGACTGTCCGTTAAATAATAGCGAGGGAAAGAGAGAGAAGCTTTGTTTCAAATGTAAAAAGAATGGATATATTGCTCGAAACTGCCCAGATAACCCGGGACCTTCTTCAAAAAATAATCGCGGATTCCGATCACCCCGTAATGAAGGTTTTAATCAAGCACAAGCTAAAGAGAGACCTAATAACGATAGACGAGTAATTTTGATGTTGAAAGATCAAGGGGAATTGGGACCTTCGGCTTTGATAGAATTAGGAAGTGAACATTTTTGTAACGGGAAGGCAAAATTTCTCATTGATACAGGGGCAGGTATAAACGTAATCAAAAGACGTGCTATTTCACCCAAGACAATTATTGACAGAAAACGAATAGTTAATTTGGTGGGAATCAGTCCTCAAATGGTTCCAACTCAGGGAGAAGTACAATTAATTATAAAAGGAATATTGACATCTTTCCATATTGTATCTAACAATTTCCCCATACCGCAAGATGGAATCTTAGGTGTAACCTTTTTGAGGCTACATCGAGCTGTTCTAGATTTTTCTAATAAATCTATTAAACTAGGTGACGAGAACCTTTTTTTTCGGAAGGAACAACATTTAATGTCCCTGCTCGAAGGAGGGTTTTAGTTGAAATCCCTGTAACAAATAACAGATTGAGGGAGGGATACATTAGAAGAGTCGATTGTGGGCCAGGAATATATTTTGGGGAGTTGCTTGTCACCTCCGTTGATGGAAGGGCCAGATTGTTTGTTATTAACTCTAACGAAGAAAATGTAAACGTAACTTTACCCGCTGTCGAGTTGGAAGAATGCATTGCAGTACTCCCTACTAGGGTCCCAAAACCAAATGAAAAGACTCAAAATGCTCGATTCGCGGAACTGCTGAAATTACTTGACCTTTCAGAACTGAATCAAGTTGAAAAGGACAATCTCTTACCTATCCTTTCCCAATACGCGGATCAGTTTTATCTACCGGGGGATAAACCGGGCTCCACAAACTTCACAAGTCACAAAATCATTACCACCAATCCTACCCCTATCCACACCAAACAATATCGATATCCAAGGGTTCATCAAGAAGAAATAGCTAGGCAGACCAGGCAGCTCCTCGAATCGGGAATAATAAGGCCATCAACATCCCCTTATAACTGACCTCTTTGGATAGTACCTAAAAAGCTAGATTCCCAAGGAAAGAGGAAGTGGAGAATGGTAATTGATTACCGAGCCCTAAACGAGCAAACGATGGGGGACGCGTACCCCTTACCTAATATTACCGATATTTTGGATCAATTAGGGGGTGCTCAATATTTCTCCATTAGGGATCTCGCTCAGGGGTTCCATCAGATCCCAATGGATCCCGACTCAATTGAAAAAACCGCTTTCACCACCCCCTACAATCATTTCGAATATACAAGAATGCCGTTCGGGTTGAAGAACACGCCCGCCACTTTCCAAAGGCTGATGAACCAAGTTCTTAGCGGATTACAGGGAATCGAGTTATTAGTCTATATGGACGACGTAGTTATTTATGCCACTTCACTGACGGACCATAATAATAAACTTGCTAAATTTCTCGAAAGATTAAGGGACGCTAATTTGACACTTCAACCCGAGAAGTGTCATTTTCTTAGGAAGGAAATAGCGTACCTGGGTCATATAATAACTCGCGAAGGAGTTAAGCCAGACCCACAGAAGATTAGTACAGTGAAAAATTTCCCTATTCCGAAAACAAAAAGAAATATTAAACAATTTTTAGGATTAATTGGGTATTATAGGAAATTTATACCCGAATTTTCCAAGATCGCGAAACCCTTAACTTTTCTCTTAAAAGAAAGCGTGAGATTTGAATAGACCGAATTGGAATAGAAGGCTTTCGAAACTCTGCGAGATATTATTTGTGCTCAACGTATCCTTCAATATCCTGATTTCACTAAACCCTTCCTTCTTACAACAGACGCTTCTAATTACGCTATAGGAGGTGTACTTAGCCAAGGTAAAATCGGTAGTGACTTACCTACAGCCTTTGTTTCTCGTACATTAAACGAGGCTGAAATAAATTATTCAACGATTAAAGAAGAGCTTTTAGCAGCTGTGTTTTGCATTAGGCATTTTAGGCCATATTTATTTGAAAGACGTTTTACCCTGATCACTGACCATAGACCTCTGGTATGGTTATTTAACTTGAAAGATCCAGTATCTAGACTCGCCAGATGGAGAATTAAGCTAAGCGAATATGATTTTGAGATTAAATATAAACCCGGTAAAATCAATTCTAACGCAGATGCATTATCTAGAAACCCCGAAGGTTTTCTGGGGAATCGAACTCCCTCGAACTGGTTGATGAGGAACCTGCTCCGACCGGTGCACATCGCGAACATGTTCTCTCCATCTCCACTCGGGATAGAGGTAGAGGAACCCAGATTACTTCATCCATAGCTAACGACCTCTGGGCTTCGCTCGGGAGGAATCTGAGAACATCGTGCTCAGGGGGAGCTCCACTAGCTGGAGATCCTACTGCTATAGTTGGGGATTTTCCAGTGGAAGGTGGAGTTGTGTCAGTTGGACGTGCCCATCTGAGTGTGGGAGGTGTGCCAACAGATGACGTGTGTAGACCAGTTGGAGGTGCCCATCTGAGTGTGGGAGGTGAGCCAACGGATGGTCGTGAGAAATCCCGCGCGGGTAATGATAAGACTGTGTGTCCAATTGTACACGAAGTACGTGTTTTGAATTCCTCTGGACACGGTGGGATTTTCTCGAGCGGGGTAAAGACGATTAGAATCCTGGATTTGAACGAAAGTTGCATTAGTTACAGTAACGACCACGTGTATCTTGGGAAAGGGCATATTGCTCATTTTGTGACGAAAGATGGATCTTTGAGATCGCGAGTTAATGTTGATTTGGAAGAGAGGAGACTCTTCTTCCGTGATGATTTGATGAAAGAGACCTTTGAGATTGGAGAAGTTGTAGTTTTCAATAGAAATGGACGATACGTTTTCAGTTTGGTAGTAAAAGAGAAACGAGATGATCAGATTTCACTGAACACCCTCTCCGCTTCAATCCTAGCACTCAAGAAGTCTATGGAAACTTTGAATGTAGCAGTAGTTAGAATCTCGAAAAATGAAAACGATATCCCTGAGTCAAGTTGGGCTGCAGTGGAGAGAGTGATCAATCAGCACTTCTAAGGAAGTGGACTTCAAGTAAAAATCTGTACTGGAGAAATAATAACCCCTCCTAGAAATGAAAGAGAAGAAGTAATAAAAGAATATCACGGGCCTGTGGCCGAGGGACATAAGGGCGTCGCGAAGACCTATTGGGCGATTAGAACAAAGTTTTATTGGGAAAACATGAAAGAAGATTGCAAGAAAATAGTAGGGAGTTATAAGACTTGTCAGAGAAACAAACTAGTTAGAAGAGGCACTCGCATGCCTATGATCATTACCGACACCCCTAAAGAACCTTTTGAGAAAATACAAATTGATTTAGTGGGAACGCTTCCCGTCACCCCCAGAGGAAACACTCATATCCTAACTATCCAATGTAACTTTTCAAAATATTCGGATGCTCTACCCCTCAAACATAATGATTCTGCCACTATAGCGAAAACGTTAGCAGAGGAATATATTGCTTGATACGACGCTTCTAGGGTCATCCATACCGATCAAGGCCGGAATCTCATTAGTAGAATTATTAAAACTCTGTGTCGATTCTTTAAAATACAAAAGATCCAGTCTTCTGCTTATCATCCTCAAAGTTTAGGATCGTTGGAACGAAGCCATCAAACGTTGATAGAGTATATCAGGCTATTTGAAGGTGCAAGGAACTGGGATGACTGGTTGCGATATACCGTGTTTTCCTACAATACTAACGTCTATAAATCCACTGGTTATGCTCCTTATACTCTTGTCTTCGGGAGAGAGGTCAACTTTCCCACGAGTTTTCCGTCGGTTCTTCCCGAACGTACCTATTGCGATTATCTCAAAGACCTGTTCTCCAAACTGGATAATATTCACTCCCATGCTCGTGAGTGAATCCAATCTGCGAAAGAAAAGGCAAAAAATAATTATGACAAGAAATCTAATCCTACATATTTCAAGGAAGGATCTCAAGTCTATATAAAGAGTGAAGTTAGAGATAGTAAAAAGTTTAGCCCCTACTTCTACGGGCCTTTCGTTATAAAAAAGCTACTTGGAGATAGGAATGCTCTTATAGAGATTCGTCCCAATTACTCCAAGGTTATTCACTTGGATAGATTAAAACTATGTACCTATCCTTGCGACGATTGATTAACTTGAGTTGTCATCAACATGATCAAATTCATCAAATCCTCTCTTATAATTAAAATTCATTATAATTTCTAATAATAATTATTCCTCTTATTTTTATTTTACCATAATTACCTCCATGATGATGAAATCGATTTTCCCCTTCCAATTTTTTGTGACACTTTGCGTGTTTTGTTAATATGAGAACTATTCATCCTTAATAGTCTCGTAAGATCTCCAAGACTTAACGATGTTGCCCATTGACAAATTCCTTTGCTGAAGGTGATTTTTCTCCTACAAATAGCAACTAGTAATTACCTGATCCAAGGACACTATATCCTTGTCTCGAATAGAACCTAAAATCTAGAACCCAATAATGATTTTGATTTCCTTACAATCTTGATCAATTTTTGCTTCTGTTGAGTAATATCTACTCAAAGAGAATAGATCCTTTCGAGTTTAATTAACATTTCCTCAAATGACATTTTGGCGCAGTCGTTTCCCTTGGAGAGGCCGGGGCTCGTTCCTGGTCGGTTGGTGAAACATGGGCGATTGCCGTTTAGCAATTGAGATAGACACCTTTTAAGTCAATTATATTCTCTATATGAATTTGATTTCCTCATTGTAGCTGTGTATCACTACTATGGAGACTTTGCTATTCTCTCATTAAAATTCCAAATTCTGTTGGAAGAAGAGGAATCTGGAATCCGTTTCTGTTGGACCTTGGTTGTCCACATGTTATGGATTGCGAATCCTTTCGCTTTTCTTAATTTCAGGTTCTTGACTGAAAACTCATTTTTCTGGCTGATCGATACTAATCCCATAAAGTGTTGGGACCTAAATATAATTAAAACAGAAATTTTAGTTGAAAATTCACTAAAACAATTTTGTTTACTGGATTACTTAATGATGTTGATGTGCATTTTGAAATTCGAAAATCGATTTATGAAGTTAAATTGGGAAGCGAAATTGAATTTAGGGAATCACTGAGAATCCTAAGGTCTGATTGGCAAATATTCAGAATAAGAATGTATTTACCTTTCAATGAATTTAACTTTTCCTGAAGAGTCATGAGATTGCCTTCAATGGGTTAAAATGGTTGTAGGACTCTTTCCTTACTTTCTTCAGAATCCAATTTTTCTGATGAAAAATTTCGTGTGAATTCCTAATCCTGGAATGAAAAGATTGAACTTATAAATGACTATACTTGAATGAAATAATTGAAATGATTGAATACAGGGGGAAGAAATGATGTGCAGAATGAATCAATTATTCTACCTTAAAACTCTCATTCGAGAAAAGCCCGCCAACCTTAGAAGTTTGAAACTGGAATGCTATGGTTAAATAAAATTACCTGTCTAAATTTGAAAATTCAGTCGAGCAATCACAAAATTGTTTCAAATCTTAGAAATTACTTACCGCGATAATCGATGACAAATTCCTTGCTTCAAGCATTATTCCTGAACTTAACCTCAAAATGAGTCTCCAAATGAAAAACCTGGAACACAAAAAAAAATATGCCACAAAGCGAGAGTCCTTTTTTTTTATTTTTTTAGTCGCTACTTGTTTCCTTTTTTTTATTCCTTTGGGAATCCTAATAAGTATTATCTTTTATAAAGATTGAAAAATGGACACTTATCTGATAGCACTCCAATTCTTGAAATTCATTGTTCTCTTTCAGGGAAAATGAACAATCGCTCTCCTTTGTTTCCTTTGACCTTGTTTTATTTACTTAAACATCATCGTTCAATGAATCCATTTTACATTGGATAAACAATTACAATGACTAACTGTGACAGTATCGACTGTCAAAAGAGTAAGGTTAACTCGACTAGGGAATTCTAATTTCCCCAGTTTTCTCAGTTAAAGCTCGAAGCGCTAGTCTTGTGGATGCGCCATCAACTAGCAATTTCGAAACTTTCGTAATAATTTTCTCAAATAAAAGAGAAAATAATGAAATTATATAGCTATGTGCGACCTATAATTAATAATTAGACCTTCTTTCTTCCTTTTCTGAGTAATTTTAATGAAGAATGGGAATCTATTATTCTTTTACACCCTGTTTTAGTTTAAACCCCTCTTTTTAATTAAAATCCCCATAATGCCGCAACCCTGAATTTTAAGAACAAGAATCAACCTGCATGATCTGAATACGCCATAATATCGTTCGATCTTCAGAAGATAAGAAGCGAGAAAAGAAAAAGAAAAAAAAGTAAAAGGGAAAGATCTTTTGTTGTTGTTTGCTGTGTTATAATTTGCGATAGTTAAAAATGTCAATTTCCAATTTATTAAGTGACGAAGAATACATGCATTTAATCTCCGAATTGGAAATAGATGAAGGCATGTCGATCGACGAAATAATAGGTGAAATAGTTCTGCATCCAGAAGGAGACCCCTCTCTTGTAAGTAACTTTTAAAGTTGTCTTCTTCCTCTTCATCGTTTTCTCTCCCTTTGGTTCTTATAAGGGATAATTATGAGGTAGCGAGTTTTCAGGATAAATCTACTTTGAAAATTCCCATTCTCTCTTCCAGATCGAAAACTTCTGGCATATAAAAGGAATCATTTCTATTAATGCGTTGAGGGACCCTTGCAAGGTTACTTGCAAGAATTGTCACGTTAAGAAGTGCCTTTCAATACCGTTCCCCGACCATCAACCCGTTCTGGAGGAATGACATTACTTATTAAAGAGTAAACTGGGAATTCCGAAAAAATGCTGTGAGTGCTTAAATCCTCTCTTTTCTCTTGAGGAGGCTTCCGGTTGCCCAGAATACACCACCGTTTTGAAAAAAACAATCAAGGATGGAATTTTCCCCGAAGTAATTGTAATCGAAAGACGGGAACCTGGGACTCCTGGTGAGGTCAAGTGGCACGAATCTTCAGAAAGCGATATCCCTAAAGCCCAAGGGACTTTTACAGTTCAGGCCGTCCCTTCTGAAAATGGGCTGATGTTCATTCCGGACGCCCTGGATGAGGAGTTCTCTGACCCCTACTTATCAGATGAAGAAGACTCCGATAACAATCATGTATCCGGAGTTTGGGAAGTCTCCGACTTTGAGATGGAGAGTGACTAAGAAGGGGGGAGGGCAACTGAAAAAGGAATATTTTTTTTTGTGTGTGTGAAAATTTCGTAATTTTTTATTCTTTTCTTTTTGTATTTTTGTTATCAATTTCCTTTTGTATCTTTCTTTTTCTACCTTTTTATATATAATCATGATTCCATACTCCTACTTTGAATAAATAATATTTTTTTTTTTAAATCAACGATTCGTTTCTATAGATTATTAAATATATAACGTCCCTATCTCACTCCTTCCTTTTTCTCTCCTCTCTCTTCCTTTTTTTTGATAGAGTAAATTCGTTAATTTTGTTAAATAAGAAAAAAAAAAAAAAAAGGAGGAATCCTTTCAAAATTTAATAAAATTCCAACCTTTCAGCCCGCCAAACTCTAGGGAATTTAGTTCCCTTGCAAGATATGGCTGAAGAATCATTTTTTTTGCAAAAATTATATATATTTATCATTTTATTTTCCTTTGTTTGCATTATTTTTAACTAGAATTAAATCCAAAGAATCTTTTTTAGTTGGGTGCTTTAAGGAAAGAGATTTAGTCTAAATCAATTCTTTCATACCTCTTCCTTCTCTTCCCAACGCGCTCTCTCTCCCTCTCATTCTCCTAAAGTCCACTTTACTCCAGTATTTATTTTCCTTTCCAGTCCTGAAGAGGTTTTTGAGGAAAAACAGGCCCTTTAGCTGACCCATATTAATGACAGCTTTCTTTCATTGACCTTTTATGGTCGTAAATCTTTTTTTTATGTACCACAACTTTGAACTGGGTGTGACATGGCGACATATTGAAACCAGATCCGGTCGTAAAAGTCGAGATATATACATATACGGGTATATCTCAACTTTTACATGTAGGGGTGAGCAGTTGTAATGATCTGTGTGTGGTAGCACGCCAAAGCTTAAATAGAGGGAGCTATTTTCCCACGTGACCTAAAGGGAAATATTCGAATCTAGGCGCGAAGCTTAAAAGTTTAAATAAAATAGTTTGGTTAAGAAACAATATATATATTGATACTTTTCTAGCAAATAAAAGGGTTTTTATTCTTTCACACTATCTCTCTCTCTCTTTCTCTCACCTACGTAACTTACGTAAAATAGGATATAAATAGGAAGTTCTTTAGGGTTCGAGAACTCTTACACGTACAGTATGATTCATGTATGCCTTCCCCCTAGTTACTTTTCATTTTTTCAAAGTCGGTTTCACTCTATACATTAGTTGAATCGTG
>JAUESH010022690.1:0-11997 GCA_032275165.1 Synergus magnus
ACTACCAGTACGGGGCCAGCACTGGGGGTCCAGTGCAGAACATTGTTATCATCCCAGATATATGCCAGTACTGCGCCTGTATGGCAGCCAATACTGCGCCAGTATCGCAAGTACGGGCGCAGCACCACGCCCGTTGTGGATTTCTTATTGGGAGACGATCTCGAGTAATTCTATACGAAAATTTGTTTCTTTTTTTCAAAATGCTCCAACGCCTTTAAAAGATTTCGATGCCTTAATGATACGTAAGATTTCTCAAAATCCCCCCTCCTCTATCGTAACAGGAACATAACAGGTCCTCTTCTGTTAGCATTACTTCTAAATTTTAGTCATACAAAACATGTAAAGCCTATCGTAAAATTCAGAATTTATGTTCACTAGATAAATAATTTTAGTGGTAATATACAATATAATTTCAAATCACGAAATTTTCCACAATAAAGATCAAATGAGGAACTTTGAGGAACAAATGAGGACTTTTAGAACGCGACAGACTTATCTACTGTACACGAGGAATTTGCAAGGTTTAAGCATTTATTACCGTCTTTTGTGAAGAAAGTATTTAGAAATATTATCTCTTCATCAAATTAAATTCATTGAGGAAATAAAGTTAGATAATTATCGACGACAAATGCTCAGGAATGTTCTTTTTGGCATCGTCTTCAGAGCAGTCGTTTAAAAAAGCAGAAGTTTGCTATCTAAACTGTAATATATAGTGCTTAAAATGTTAGAAAAAATATATTTGCATTTTTTGATTCTTTGCGGCTTTTTGTGTCACGAAATTATCCTGACATTATCGGACGAGGCTACCAGTAAGTAAAAATATATATGTCCTATGTAGATTTAACTGGAACGAAGCTGATGCTATTAGTTATTAGAAAAGAGTATGGAAAGATTAATTTATGAAAAACTACTTGCAGGGGAATCATCCGATTTGCTTGCACGTAAAAGACGTGTAATTAGTCACTTGCCAGGTGGATTATTTCCAACGAGGATTGAAGAAACTATTTACATGGTAAAAATTAGAAAAAATAATATTGCCCATTGCGCAGGTGCGATACTGACACATTACATTGTCATTACTGCTGCTCCCTGTGTAACACTTTCTGTATCGCACTACCGAGTTCTCTCCGGTTCAGGAGACGATCGCTACAGTAATTTTCACAACGTAACATCAAAAGTAGAATATTTCGGCAATCCTCCACAAGTATATGACGGTATTGCTTTGATCACAATCGATCCTGCTTTCGTGTTTACTCGAAGAACTGGAAACATACATCTTCATGTAGGACCTTTATCGGCAGGTGCACAGGCTATTGTTTCTGGCTGGGGATGTATTTGTCCACGACAGTAAGTTATCAGCATAATATGTATTAAATACGAGAAATATAACTGTTAATTTATGATGGAAATTTCCAATACGTGTTTTAGAACTTTATATCCAAAAAGTAAGGTCTGTGTGTCACAGTAAATGATGTTATAATTTTTGAAATTATGGTATTGTAATGTTTAAAAAGAAAATCTCAATTTATCATTTGTATCTGCAATTAGGGTGACCATGTCCCGGTGTAGTGTCTCATTCACTCTCGAATAAGCCCGTGTAGAAATTTCCCTATCTTTCCCTACTTGAAGTAGGGTTCTAGTATGGCGCGAGCTAGAAATTCTCATCTCTAGTCCGCGCCACACTAGAACCCTACTTCAAGTAGGGAAAGATAGGGAAATTTCTACACGGGATTGTTTTAAATGGGTCCATTAAATGTCCAAATAATACCGAAAAAGTTTCATCCGTCCACCCCCATGGGTGGGCGAATGAAACTTTTTCGGTCATTAACGAAATTCTTATGGTGAATCAAATCAAATTAGCATGATTTCTCTCGAGAATTAAAAAAAACTTTCCATTGATACCGCAGATGTTAATTGAACGTGTATTATCTTGTCAGTTTAAAAATTAAGACCTCGTCCTATATTTTCTGTCAACTTTAATGTTTCATCACCTTTTCTGAGTAAATATTTTCCAACCCAGATAGCAATCGTGCAATGCAAATTTCTTGTACATCGTGCGGTGTATATCGAATGCATTTCGCACTCACGATTATCCTACGCACACAGGTCCGCATTAGGAAGTCGTGTGCCCTTCTTCAATGCTTGGAAAACAAAGGACAAAAGGCGGGAGAAATCCCGCTTTTATCCATTGTTTCCTAGGCATTAGGGTGGGGCGAAAAAATTAATTTTTTGAATTTCAAAAATCCACGGGGCCTAAAAGTTTTTGTATGCAACAAGTAGTTTATCCTGAAAATTTAAGTCCGATAAAAAAATAATTCCGCTATCGCAAGCATATTCGTTTTAAACAGCCAACAGGGCAAAATTTATTTTATAACTGATCTATTTATAAATTCGGATGATTCTAGCCTACTATAGAATTTGTAGTCTATATTACTGCCAATATATCCTGCGTGATAAAAATAAAGAATTAAATTTTAAAAACTATATAATTCTACTAGGGAGCGTTCACTTATATCACGCATCGAGAAGATTTCGAAAAGTGTTTTATAATTATTAAAAAAAAAAAAAACCAATACCTTCTCATTTGATGATGAGGATGTAAAAATTGTGAAAAAAAAGGGGGGGAGGGTCCAAAGAACGTGACGTAATATTATAAGTGGGGGTCTCGTCAATTCGTGACAGAGTGTGACACGGGGTACGGGGGGGGGGTACAAAAGCTTGAAATACGGCGTGACGTCATATGTGAACGCTCCCCTATAACTCATCAAAAGTGTCGAAAATTGACGTTTTTCTTAATTTTAAACACCCCTAAAATCTGCCAAAGCAGTATTAAAAATATTCTGACTTTTCCCTAACTTTCAGACGAATTTCCCTGACAGAAAAGTATTAAAAATGCGAATACATTTTCAATAATAATGCTATTGAAATTTTTTTTAAATTTCGCATAATATCACTTCAATTCTTTTGAAACACGAATGAAATCTTTTTAAATCCTCTAAAATTCTACGGAATCTTTTCAAAATCTCTTAAAATCCTTTAAAATTTCACGACACACTTTAAAATCACTTCAAATCACTTAAAATTCGTAAAAATCCCTAAAATTTACAACCTTGGAAATCTCTTAAAACTCCTTGAAATTTCTTGAAATTCCTAAAAAGGTCTTAAAATTTCACGAAATCCCTTCAACAAATTTGCTAATATTCCATGAAATCCATTAAAGTTTAACTAATTCTTTTAAGATTCCTAAAAATCATTTGAAATCCTTTAAATCCCTGACAGCTACTCGCATTTCCCTGACTTCCCTGACATGTAGCCACCCTGTAAATAGAAAATATATAAAGGTAAATAATAAATAAAACTCTATCTATAGATAGATCTACAGATATTTTTAAAATCTCGAAAGTGAATATTTCGAATATTTTTGGCCCTTATGCACATTAAAATTTAGATATCATCTTTTTGTCTACCCTAATATACATTATACAAGTTTACTATATGTATACTAAGCTATATATTGCAAAGAGTCGAATACAATAGGACTGAAAACAAGGGAAGGCGCGCACATCAAAGTAACGGAAGTTATGAGGAATGGCAGGCTCCGCACATCCGGCGCAGACTGATAATCATCTGAACGAAATACTTTTTAATCGTTAATTACCGCGCACTTGGACCCTTTGATACATAGTTCTCGCAGTGATTGTCCCTGGATGAAAAAGACGGATTTATCTTCTTGATGAGTGGCACCGACAAGAGTTACAAAGTTCTCCCGCAGGTATCTGGCGTATCGACCTGCCTTGACTTCCGGCCCATTAGTCTGATCACTCCCTTTCTATTTTCCTCTGAATGCTTCGGTGGCACCAATAATTTTCCTCGTTTAGTGACTCGACAAACAAGATACATACATCCCCAGATATAAACGCACGTACTACGTAGAGAACGAAGAGAGAAGAAGAGAGTCTAACCCTGTGGGATGTCCTTTGTAGATTCAGTCGGTGTATTTCAAAGCTATTATTATTCTTCGCATGACATCTTCTTACCTTTGTTCATATGATTTTTTTAATATATATAGAGTAGCTTATTACTATGGTATAACGATTGGAAACGAGAATTCTTCTCTTTGAACTCCAATTACTTCGATATCTTTTTTCATATTTTTCTTTCCAAAAAAAGAAGTTTGCAATTTGAAATATATTTATACCACATTAACGATTTCCCTACAAATTCCAATAAAATTTTTTTTTAAAGTATTGGAGAATTGATAACTTTTTTCGGTTGCAAAAAAGGTTTTGAAAATAGCAGGATGGTCAAAAAGGTGTTTGGAAAAAGGGGTTAAACACACCCGTGCAGAAATTCACGGGAGTTTCAATATTTTAGAGTAATTTAAAAATCTTGTTAAGTATTTCAAGGGATTTTAAATGATATTAAAGAATTGTAAAGGATTTTCAAAAGATTTCAAGTGATTTTAAAGAATTTAAGGGGATTTCAAGAGATTCCAAGTGATTAAAAGGTTTTCAAAGAATTTCAAAAACATTCCAAATAATTTCAGGATTTTCAATTATTTTTAAGTATTTTGAAGTAATTTGAAAACAAAAAATGTTTTTTGATTCTTTAAAATCTGTTAAATCTCTAGTTATTTAAAATTATGAACGAAATATAATCATAAAATGTATTTTAATAATAATTTTCATGAAAACCTGTTTAAAGTTCCTAGAAATATGTCCGTATTTGTCAATAATACACATATTAGTTAATTTTCCAATATATAAATATAACCATCTTCTATATTTTCATAAATAATTAAGTGTGAAAAATGTTGGGAATTTCCCATTTTTACCCGATGTTTGGTTTTGACGTGGAAAGATTGGTATTAATGAGAGATTACTACTATACCGTTGCCCCATAAATGCGTAATTGTGTAAAAATATTTTAATTGAAAATAGAACTCCCGACCAGGGCCTCGTCAGAACCCCATTTTAAATAGAGCCAAATGGCCCCATGTAGAAATCGCCCCATTTGTCCCCATGTCAATTAGGGTGGTAGTCAGATCCTCGCTAGAACAACTGGAGTAGTAAGTTCTAGTCAGGACCCTTTAAGACACTGTTAGGATTTTCCATTCTTTGTGACTAGAAAATCTATGCACGTCTAGTTAGGCCCCAATCTTATATTTTAACCAGGTTTTAATTGGGCCCTGATTCGAATAAAAGAACCAAGAAGTTCTAGTCAGGAACTGTTCGTGTCTTAGCCAGTATGGCCCGTTTTACTGAAATATTTCCAGCTCTCACCAAAACAAGAAAATCATAATATTTATGATATATAGATATTGAAAAACACAATTAAATTTGATTTTCTAAATTTTCGTTTTAATTTAATTTAGAAAAATTAGTACTCTATCAATCAGAAAGCATCTAATGTTATATATACAGTATTTACCAGTAGCATACTTTTATTTACTTGTACAGAGTTAATTGAATGCTGATAACAACTGCGGGTAAAAAAAAATTGTCAAAGCAAAAATGAGTGAATATTTTTTAGGGAAAAAACTACTTAACAAGAAACAAGAAAAACACAAGGATCGCATCTTATAATATATTATAACGATATATTTTCATTTATTATACTGTAAATCTATCGTTATGTTATAATATACGATACCCCTCTCATTTTCTTGTTTCTTCTTAACCCATATTTGTCTGCAACTTTCTTAACTTATTTTTGCTATAACGACATATATTTTTTTTAACACGCGCGCGCTTTTGCTGTCAATTAAATATTCATCGGGTAATAGAAAGGGTCTAGACGGGGTCCTACCAATAGTCGGTCGATAAAAGGGTACTCTCGTCAGGGCCTGTTCAGAAGTTCTATCTAGAACCTGGCTAAAACAGCGTGACAGAACTAGTCAGGCCCTCTCCATTTTTCCCGACCAGCGCCGGATTAGAAATACACTCAACAGCCGATTATGTGCCGGCTTCGGGTCTGGGCGGCATATAATCGTACCGCGGATTCAGGTAAAAACTCAGGACCGTATATATCGTCTCTGAATCGAGCACCAGTGCGTAGAAAAGTCGCCTAGAGAGTAGCCACCATTATCGCCACGTAAACATCTTCTGATTCAGTATTGGCTCTTCGAGCGTACGAGCTCTTCAAGGATTTAAAGTTTACTCTATAGCATAACTTCTCAAAAGCTTTCCATATTATGACAAACAACTTTTTATAAGTTTGAATATTTGCCCGAGGGAAAAGCTTTTTGGTCAGACAGAGACACAAAAGCTCTATTTGTACGTATTTTCGTTTCCAGCCGCATCTGCTCACCCTTGGGAACGAGGTGGGAGCAACCCAGTCATAAACATCCAGTAGAATAATTAACCCTTTGAGGACTTCGAGACTCTGACGATTTTAATAATCTTAAAAGACGCGGGTTTGTGATTAGTACTTCAACAAGAGAATAAGTTGAATACACTGTATATATATAACAGTGAACAATGAATATATATAACGCCTTATTTTCAACGAAATTAAAAATATATATATATATATATTTCGGAGAATCGCAATGAAATGTCCGAATAGAGATTTAATTATAAATCGAATAATTTTAAAAAGGACTTACCACCGCGTCCAGGGCGTCCAGCTTCCTCTCTTTCTGATTCTGAAATGATAAAATTTCGATTAATTCAAAAGTCAAGGTCAAATGAGATAAAATATTTTTGTTTAGTAAAAATAAAACTTACTTTCTTTTTGAATCCAATTTGCAAGATGCTCCCCGAACCTCGAACCCCGAACTGAAGCGTCAAGAGAGTCTAAATCATAATACAAATAGTAAACAATCTCAAATTAGACAACCAAATAAACATAATGTAAATGCACCAGTAATCGCCTGTGCTTTAATTATCGTCAGATGGCGTAATATTTTTCATAAAACAAACATTCCTAATGCTTCCATATGAAAAAATATGATTTTTAGCAAGTTTAAATATCCTGTCATCGAATTAACGATTCGATACTGAAATAGCCATTTTTTGTCCCTGACGATAACTAACGCACTTGCATTATTTGAGTTTTAATCATGAATATAAATTAACTTTAATTAAATATCATATCAAGCAAATCGAATTATATTTTTTAAACTATACTCTGATCACTTCAATAATTTACGAAAATCGGAATCGTGTTTAACATGATATTATAAGCATTTGAAATCTTTCAATTACTGCTTTTGAATGACTTGCCGTTGTAAGAAGTAAAACAAATAATCATGCGCGTAGCGCGCGTGTTGGTTTGGTAGTAAAGATAAATAATAAATAAAAATTAGAATTGCAATAATATCAATCGTGATATAAATAAACAATTTCAAATTATACGGAAAAAATTAGTTATCGAAATTTTCCTTGACGGTCATCGACTTTTGGATAGGACAAAGTATTCAAGATATTTCATTAATATTTTTTAAAATCTGAAATACTTTTCAGAAAAAAATTCTAAAACTGTTTTCGAATTCTTTTCTGAAAAGTACTTGAGATTTTAAAAAACGTTAATGAAATATATGAAAACTCTTGTTCTATCCAAAAGTCGATGACAGTCAAGAAAAGTTTCGATAAATAATTTTTTCCCATTGAAAAGATTAACCATTGAAGAGAGAAGCTAAATTAAATAGCTTTGGCTTTATAAAAATACGAAAAATAGAAGTTCAAAAATTAAATCTACTGCTAGATTAGAAAGAATTAATATTTGATTTTAGAACCGATCTTGAAATTTGCATCCGTTCGAGTGACGATAGGTAAGCTGCCTTGAATGTTTAATCGTACCGTATGTCGAAAGCGCGTTGTATGTATCTATATAGTATATAGATATACCTATTGCTGGCCAATTGCTATATGCAAAACGATTATATGCCTATTAGAGAGTATGCACAGTATCCTATATGCAGAGTACGTGGGGAACTGTACCAGTGCTGGTATTGATGAGCAGCTGACCAGAGGAATTGGTTCAGCACATGTGATCGATCCGGCTAATCTCCCTTTGCGTAGTACCAGATGCTATAGCGAAATTGCATTACGCTTCAAAAAGTGACATTAGTGCACATTCGAATATACATGCAGAAACCATCGCTTAATTTGGTTACTTATATAAAAAATTGTAAATTCGATGTGAAATCAAAGTTAAATCTAGTTTAAGAAAGAGAGGTTGATTTAACAAATTTATTTTTGAGACTTGATTACATTCGATTAAATATCTGCAGTGAGCGTTTAAATGTCGCCTACATTTAATGCGCTGGATTCGAGTGAATTTTCTAGACATGCTTCATGAAAAGGTTTTCAGTCAGAAGTAAAAAAGCATTTGAGGTCCTAAAACACGCTCTACAGAACATAGACAGCCTTAAAAGAAGTCTCAAAGGACCACCTATCTCTGTCTATGTGACATCTCGTACGTTTTATAGGTAAAAGCGTCATGGTGTTCTCGATTATTTAAGTCAGTGTCTTTTCCGGACCGATCCATTCAGAACGCGCATCATTTACTCGGGAGAAATGAGAGAAATCTCGGAAAGGAAAAACTTCCTAACTGAAAGGGGGAATATACTCCAAGCCATTTTCGCGGGTTTTTTCGACGCCTCATTTGAGCCTTCTTCTGACATAGCTCAGATCGAAGCATGCTGATGTGCCGAATGATTTGAATAACGTCAAAGAATCAGACCGTTGGCTCAAATTGCAATCTATGTCTCAGCGGCATCGTTGCTTCCACTCGATTTTCATGAATGATATCCAAAGGCGCTTTCGACGCTGCGATGTTATTTTGCTGCTGCCAATTTTATCAAAATTTCGTTCTGAAATCTGTAATATTCTTCAATTTTAAACGAAAAGGTTCATTTGAATGGTTAAGAGAAAGTTTACATAAAAAATAATGATTATCAATCCAGTATTTTAACACAAGAAGTATCAGTAGTACGAATCAATGTATAGTCAGAAAATACTCTGAATTTCTTATAAATAATGATATTGAACCGAAAGATAAATTGAAGAAATTGCTTTCGAAATTATTTTGGACTCTTTCAAGATATCTTGTAATCTCTGGAAATATTTCAAAATGTATATAAGTATCTGTTAGTCTGGATTGTATAAAAAGGTTCCTTTTATCAGACAGGAGCCCCGAAATTAAACCTGCGCATTTGATGTACGATACGCTTGTAAATGGATCGTTAATTGTTAACTACCAAGCATTACACTCGCTTAGGACAACCTTATAAACCGGAAATTGAATGGCTGAACCTCTAACTCTCCAAATCGTTTGGAATTAGATTATAGCGCTGAATCTTACGAACAGTAAAATAACCCTAGTTTATTACTAATGCCTTATTCCCATCCATAGGCTATATACAGAAGGATCGCTCGTTCCAAGTGTCGTTAATTTATACGTTTAAGACATAAACTTAATCGACAATTGGACATTCTGCATTCTGACCTTCAAATTACCATACATTATTTATTTTTTTGATCTCATTCTGACGACTTTTGAATGTTTTTTGTATTCTAGTTGCTACTAATATCTTTATCAACATCTGATATTAAATACTTTTTAGATTTAAAATCGGTTTTCACGACTTGGCATTTGTAACCCTTCTGGATTCGGTTCTTCGTCAAAGCAAGCAGTTGTTTTAATGTCGCGCCCCAAATAATCGTAAAATTTGATAATTAAATTTAACCGTCCCTCTTAACAGCTTTTACACTACCCGTTGTGCCGCTGCGACCGTTTGTGTTTTAAGAGACGATTACTTCAAGCTTTAAAACATATGCGTTATATACCTTGCTGTGAACATTTGAACAATGATTCCCCATTAGGATCTCGACACGTCATTAACTTGTTTGAAATAGTCTATATATATCGCGTTTAATCGCTAAACGCCCAGTCTCAACTCTCAACTAAACGATTATTTGTGATAACACCATCCTTCAATTATTGAACTGTCCTATCTAAAAAAAGTGATGTTACCACATATCTCGAAAATATGATACACATTGTTGTTGAAAATCTGATTGGTTTTTTGGAAATAAACCTACTTTATTTACAAATTCTACTTTTCTAGATGAATCCAAGGATTAATCCGATTAATCGCGTAAGCATTCGCTATACATATTTTGTATCTTTTCAAGGATCTCAGAATCAGAATTAGTAGAATTGTTTGTGATGTGTAAACGAAAAGCATAGGGTGTAAAAAGGTATTTGCATTTTAAACAATTGATAGAGTGTGATGGAAGATTGAATTTCACACGAGAATCTGCTCCCTCGGAGAAAAAAGCAGAAATCCCTGACAAAACGATTCGAATGCCACAGAAACAATGAAGCAGCCTGCAGACGGTTTTGTGTCGAGGCGTGTATTTACGTAAATTTTCGCGACTCGGGTCGGATATGTCGACTAAACAAAAAGAGAAATCACTCGAGTGTCCGAGGGAACAGAGTACAGCTATGGGAAGTGACGACAGTGGCGTCTGAAGCAGAAATCCATCTGATGGAAGAGATCACGCCTGCTGAGACAATGATGCGGCTCGCAGACAGTTTTTGTGTTTCCTTCGCCGTGGCCCCGACACCCCTCACGGCCGCTCGGAGGGGTTGGTTTTAAATATTTAGACGGCTAATTTGTGGGGTTGATTTTTAGCCGACGAAGGAAAACGGGAATTAAAAAGAAATGTCTTCCAGACTGAAATAACAATGAAGAGGCACCGACGCCTTTAATCACGATATTAAACATTTACAATTTTCACAGAAAAGTGTATTTGACAATTTATCTGCCGTTATTAGATTTTTAAACGAATTGTTTATACGCAGAAAATGAAAGCTGACACAAAATACTTCAATCCTTCTAAATAGAATTTATCCAGTGACTGAAAAATGTACTGTATTCTGTGACAAAATAAAGTTCTAAGGCTTCAAGTTTGACAATAACCAAAATTGATAGACGGATAAGAAAAGAGATGAATTTAATAAACTGAGTTTGGCTAAAGCGATTTCATGGTGTATTGCGTACGAACGCATAAGCATTACAGATACGATTTGCGTTATCGAATAAGGGAGTAGAAGATCGGACGGGGACGAACCCGAAAGCATTTTCGTCAAATCTGTTTTCCAGTTATTCGCAGAAGAGCTTGAGAATATCGAGTTACTGAATTTGTACCATGACTCGATTGGCATTGATTTGGGAAAAGCGTCAGAGAGAAGATAGTAAGAGGGTTCATAGAACCTAGTCCAGTTCTGAATATCTATGGTATGCAGCATGAAATATCTCATTTTCTTATCAATCTAAATAAACTTTTGTTTTCGATCTAGATACACTTTCAAATTTTTAAGTAAAACACTAAAAATTGTGCAATTTCAGGCATTCGCCTTCCAAATTCACAGCATCAGTAATACATGAAATCAGTATATATCGATCTGGACAAAATATTGGCTAATAATATTTAATGGCTTCATTTGTCCTTCATTCTCACAATGAAGGCGTACCTGCAGGTACTGTTCAAACGCAGATAATGGTGCACATTTAGACTCATGCCATGAATGTGAAGCGCAGATTTCCTAGCTATTAAACACTATCAACATTGATGTGTTGACTATTATTGCGAATATGGACTCATTATTGGAATATCCCAGACTCATAATGATCGATGCCCGATACTCATTGACAATTTCGTTAATGGCGGTCTCGGTGTACTAAACCGGCGTTGAAATATGTGTACACGGAGAAAATTTGCTCGGTGATCATTACCGAAAGTTGTGGTGAAATTTCGATATAGTAGCGTTTCGGTATAATTTGTCTCGTCCAGTATCTAAATCGTCTAGTATCAGTAATATTTGATACTTTTCTTGAAGTATATTACGTAATGTACATTCAAATATACAAAGTAGCACCGAGGAGCCGTTCCCGGGGCAAAATCCTAATACTCTGCAAGTCCTCCCTCATGCTCTGTTGTGCTCTGTTATCAAAAATAGAGTTCTGCGCGAGGTTGGAGGGAG
>JAUESH010022701.1:0-11996 GCA_032275165.1 Synergus magnus
AGGAGTGGGGAAACCATACTTGTATATGTGTGGGCGCACATATATTCCAACACTCCCTCCCGACCACACAATACAATGTTTATCTAATATTTAAATAATATGATTAATCTCAACTTAAATATCAAACTTTGAGATCTTAGCTTAAATATCAATCTTTAAGATCTTAACTTAAATAGCAAATTTTGAGATCTTTTTTAACTAAGTAGCAGCTTCTGTCTTTTCCTTATAACTTATGAAGACTTGCTTGCTGTAACATATAAACAAGGAATTAATGATAAGAAACATAGTAAATCTTTAATTACGAGTTGTTTAAAATTTTATCGGTAAATTTTTTGTAAAGTTCAAATGAGAGAGGCTTCGTAAATATATCTGCAATTTGATCTTTTGATGGTACCCAACTTAATTTAATTAGATTTCTTTTAACACATTCTTTCACATAGTGCTCTCTAACTTCTGTCATGTGTCTCAACTTTTTACCACCATTCGTTTTTGCACTAGCCTCAGCTGCTTTATTATCACACCAGAGCAGCATTGGACAAAAAGAAGATTTCAATATCAACTTTAATGAATTGTTCAACGCAACCAACTCTTGACAAGCTTCACTCATCGCAACATATTCTACTTGACAAGTAGATAAAGCTACATAAGACTGCTTATGTGTTCTCCAAGCTACAGAATCTCCATATAACTGAATTACAAATCCACATGTCGTAAGCGATCCTTTGCAATCTGCAAAGCTTGCATCTGAAAATGCCTGTAAATTGTCTCGTTTTAACAGAAATCTCAATCCTTGACTCTTCGTTCCTTTCAAATATCTGAAGACTCGTTTCACCATCTTCCAATCGTCTTCAGTTGGATCTATTTGATGTCTGCTTAGAAAATTAACAGCATAAGAGATGTCAGGTCGAGTTGCATTCGCAAGATACAATAAGCTACCGATTGCTTCTCTGTACTGTGTATTTTCTATTGTTCTTGTTTCAATTAGAATTTTCTCATCGTTCGGTTGTTCTCTTAGTTTTCTAACTCGATTTGCTACTTGTATTGTTACCATAGGTGTACGTTGAGGGTGCATCTCTTTAAAACCAAATCTTTCTAAGATCTTATCAATGTAAGCTTCCTGATTCAGAATTGTAATTTGTTTTTCTCTATCTCGTCGTATAGTGATTCCCAAGAAGTTTCTAAGTTCGCCTAAGTCAGTCATTTCAAATTCCTTTTGCAGTTTAGCTTTTACTTCTTTCAACTTCGTTTGATCATTACTTGCAATAAGCATATCATCGACATAGAGTAGTAATATCAAAAATCTGTCTTTATCTTTCCAGGTGAACAAACAAGGTTCACAATCGTTTGAATTTAAAACTATTCTCAAAGCCACTTCAGTAAATCGTTCATCCCACCTTTTTGGACTTATACGCAGACCATATAGTGCTCGTTCTAATTTGCATATTTTCGTTTATTTTATTTTATCTGAGTATTGTGTACCTTCTGGAATTTCCATAAAAATCTCTTCGTTTATCATTCCATTAAGGAAAGTAGTTTTGACATCAAGTTGACACACATCTAGATTATACTTATTGATGATAGCGGTAACTGATCGTACCAAGGACAGGCGTGAAACCGGTGCATAGGTTTCTTTCAAATCGTATATGTTTCTATCCTTGAAACCTCTGATTACAAGCCTTGCTTTAAATTTGACGTTACCGTCTTTTTCAATTTTTCGTTTAAAAATCCACCTTGAATCGATAATGTTTGGTTTACTTCCATCTGAACTAATCGTTGGTCTGTCAACTATTTTCCATACTTTCATTTTGTTTAAGGAATTCAACTCATCGTTTATAGCTTCTTGCCATTTATTTAATTTCTTCGCTTGCATGGCTTCCTTAAACGAAACTGGATCTTTATTTATTCTAGCTAAGAGAGCATGGTATTCTTCATCTTCCATTTTATCTATCTCTTCGTTATTGTTGTCAGACAAAATAACACTAGTACTGTTATCTGATACTTGAAGTATGTCAGAAGGACTCGCATCGTCAATTGCTTTGAACGCTTCGTTAGTTACTGTCGTTAGTTGTTTTCTAGGTCTCCCTCTCTTTCGTTTAACTACTCCCTCCGTTTTTAATATTTCTTCTTGAATCTCGTCAGGTTCCTTTTCAAATTCAACGAACCATTTTTCTTTATCTATTTCATCGAAAACAGTGGTCCAGTCCTTGATACTATCTTTGCTATATCGATCACCATAGACTAACTTTTCGTTAAATCTTACATTCCGACTCTCATAGTATTTTCCTTCTTCAGGTTTTAAAAATATCTATCCAGAAGGTTTGTATCCAACCAATACTACTCTACGTCCTTCGTACCTAAACTTAGGACCCGTTTTTCTCTGTACTTTGATATAGGCTAAACACCCAAATCTTTTCAGCTGCTTTATATCAAAGCTATGACCTGGTGCAAACTTTTGCATTGGTGCAATCATGTCGTTTGCTTTATGTGGTGTTCTGTTATAAGCGTAAACTGCTGCTCCTAGAGCAAGATCCCACATGTTTTCAGGAAGTTTCGAGTCGTACATGTATGTTCTTACCTTTTTCTGTATCGTCTGATTAAATCGTTCAGACACTCCATTATGTTCTGGAGTATCTGGACAAGCCAATTGTTGTTCAGCTCCCAGACGATTCAGAACTTCTACAGTATAACCTCCTGTATACTCTGTTCCCTGATATGATCGTAAGTAGCAAACCTTTGCATCATAGCCTAAAACATTTCTTACACTTTTAACAAAAGCTTCGAAACACTCGCCTGTTTCACTCTTAGCTTTCATAGGATAAGCCATTGCTAACCTCGAATAGTCGTCTATAAACACAGCTATGTATCGATAACCTTTAGGGTACGTGGACGGACTTACACTACCCATCGTATCCGAATGTATGATCTGCAATGGTTTTGATGCTCGTTCCCTAGACGTACTAAATGGTAACTTATTAATTTTCGAGATCATGCATACTTCGCAATCTAAAATCGATTCATCAAATATAGCTTTTTGCAATTGTTTATTTTCTGGAAATTGTTTTTGTAGAGCCCTTAGGTATGCAATAGACGCATGACCCATTCTTACAGGCCAAAGCATTGTATTATTATTTTTAACAAATTTATTGTATTTATCCTCAAAAGGATTTTCGTTTTCTGTCAACTCTAAACTCGGTAATTCGTCTACGTCATTAAACTGTCTATCCCAAATAGTTGTATCAAAGTTAGCGTTTTCGTAAACAGACTTCTTTTCTGCTATGGGTTTTTCTAGTAAATCATTATTCACTTTTTCGTATTGAACTTGTTTGACCGTATCGCAATTGCTCTCTACATTTGAACTTCCAGTTTTAATTTCCAAGTCGTTCGATTCGTTTTCCTGTCTTATCTCTTCGTTATTCTCTACCGTCTCGTTTTTAGTTTGAATAGTTCGTGCCGTTACACTTCGAGTCAGATATCTCGGCTCTTTACCAATGTCATTGGAAGCCAAATAGGCAAAAATTCTTTTATTGTTACTGTCGTTCCATTTGTTATTTTCCTGATCACTTTTGCCTACCTCAAACTCAATGATCCAATATGGCTGCTTGTATATGACTCGTTTGAAATTGGATCAAAAATATCTATCCTTTCGTTATCTAAATATATACTAAGACCCAAATCAGCAAACCTTCTCAAAGATAGTAAATTTTCAGACAACGCTTCAGCACAAAGAACATTATCAATTTCTATTATTCTACCTTCGTTTGTAGTTATATTTATACTCCCAGCTCCCTCCGTTCTTAAATCTGCTGACGAATCGTTATTTGCACATTTAATTACTCCGTAATCATTCTCGTTAAAATTTTTAAAAATTAATTTGGAGTTTGTTATGTGTTCCGTCGCTCCCGAGTCGGCTACAAATTTGGCAAAGAATTTACTTCTATTCGCATCGTAATCACTGACGATTCTCATCGTTGTAAAGTTACTGCAAATTTCCTTTACGTCTAAAGATGAAATACAGTTTTCATAATACGTATTTGAAAGATCCTTACCTTTATCTTTCCTTGAATCTTCAGTGTTAGACAGATTCTTCTTGTCGCTTGGAACCCAAGTTTGCTGTCTTGATCCTCTATTTTTATTAAAACCTCCTCCTCTGCCTCTATAATTGACAAACTTAGGCCTTTTCGAGTCGTTTTCTCTACCAGAATCGTTAGTTTTGCGTTTGAAGGCTCTGTTCACATTATTAAAGTATGTTCCTCCTCGAGAACGTTTAGAATTAACAACTTTGTATGTATTATTGTTTCTCTTCATCCCTCCTCGCCCATCTCGTCCCTGCTGCGCCAGTCTTTACGGACATTCGACTGCCTTGTGAGTTACAAACTCGTTACATTCGTAACATTTTCTTAGTCCGGTTCCTCTCATAGGACAGTCGCGACTGATATGACCGTAATCATCGCAATTAAAGCATCGGTCCTTTGGATCTCGTCTTTGAACATTTAAAGCTGTATGTGAACTCGTCGTTGTTGTCATTTTATTGGCTTCATTTTGTATAATGTAAGTTTTTAACTGATCATATGACAAACTTTTTCCTGTCGTATTCTTTGTCATAAATTCCACAGATTGTACTTGAGGAACAGCAGTCATGATTGCCTGATAAAAGGCATCACGCTTTTCTTCATCTGTCAGAGGATTTGTGTCAGGCAAGTTTTCGTAGCATCTAATCAACTCTTCAAACTTATCCCAAAATTCAGAAGCTTTTTCTTTATTTGGAACATATTGAATACTATAGAGTTGTTTCCTGATATTCACAGACGTTAAATTATTTTCACACCTTTTAAACTCTCTTATTTTATTTAGCAATTCAACTGGATCTTTTATGCTGACCACTTTGGAGTGATAATTTTGATCGAGATGATTGATCAAGATATCTCACTTTGAATTTGTGCTTCTCTTTTATTGTGTCATTTAATTTATTACTCGACTTTACATTTGAATCTAAAGCATACAGAAAGTCATTTGCTCTAAGCTCGGATGTGAAATAGTCCATGAAGTGCTCGAACTTCATTTGTGTAGTCAATTTATAATCGCGTTTCAAACCGGAATCTTTATTAATGAATTCAACTTTAATTGCCTGTTTGACTTCGTTTGCAACTACGTTAGTTTCTTTAAATTTTTCTTTTTCCAAATCACACAAACCAAGATTCTTAAGTTCATCTCTGACAATAGATTTAAATTCGTTTCTGGAAACCAAATCCTCTGACCGAGAAGCTCCTTGAGAAGCAGCCACAGAATCAAGAATTTCATCTGATTGAGAGTTTTCGTTTTCTTTTGCTAACTCATCGTTCTCATCATTCTCATCGTTTAAATAGTAATTGATGATTTCCTGCATTTGCTCGACATGACTCCTATGATCTTTAGCCTGCTGCTCCATGTTGCTATGGAACTTTTTCATCTCTCGTTCAAGAGTTTTACTCATCTTCGAGATATTTTCATAAGCTACAGTTACCATTCTATTCAGTTTGTCACACACGTTAGTAATATCAGCCATTGTTTTTGTGATTGATTCCACCATTTTAGTAAGTTTTGAGCTAAGGTTAGCTAAGTCAATGCCCTCACATCGTTCCACCAATGTAGTCTTCGACACATTTTCTACATTTTCGTTTTGTTCCGTCATCTTATCGTTCTTTTCGTTCTTATCGTTTTTTTCGTTCTTGTCGTTCGTATCGTTCTTATGGGCAGACTTGTTAGGATTGGTAATAGAGACATTACTGATCTTGAAGCGTGACACAACTCTTTGTGTTTGTGACGCGTGATCAGAAGACTTCTTTAAGGAATCAACATCTAGAAGACAACTTTCTATGCTTTTGATCTGAGGAGGTGATTTAATTGGTTCAAATTAATCAATTTGATCGTTTTTATCGTTATCTAAAACGCCTAAGTCGTTCTCAATATTTTCTTCAGTCTCTTCATCGCTTCGCAGATAATCCTTTTCCAATCTCTCCATCAATCCTCCATCTTGTTGGGTTTCGTGCTCAAGCATGATTAGTTTTCCACCTTCTCGTCCAACTCGTTCAATTGCTTCCGTGAGTACTCGATATTCTTCGTCGTTCATCGTTACTTTACCTGTAAAAATATTCGTTTCAACTTTTCGTTCTGGTGATTTTATAATCAGCCTTATGAGCTATACATCCTATCTGATCTACCGAACACAAGTAAAACCAAACAGGAATGAGTGAAAACGACCACATCTGAACACAAGATTGCTTTCGCATTCACTCTCACGAAATGCAACGACAGAGCGCACAGCGATAATCGTTACAAACGTGAACCAACAAGGAAATTTGTGTCTATTATTTTTAATATTTTAAATTTCGAAATTCAATTTTAATTGCAATTTTTATTCGAATTTTGGCCTTTATTAATTTATTTGCTATAGCATTTTTCAAATCAGAATAAAATTAAATTATTCAATTACCGGCATTTCTATAAATGAAATATAAATATGTGCACACTCACACACCTATTTTGTAAGTAACTCCACTCTCCAAAACAAAATAGATGTAGTCTTTCCGCCTTTCAATGGTAATT
Source organism: Synergus magnus (assembly GCA_032275165.1). Classification (NCBI taxonomy): domain Eukaryota; kingdom Metazoa; phylum Arthropoda; class Insecta; order Hymenoptera; family Cynipidae; genus Synergus; species Synergus magnus. Next base: position 6,583 of record JAUESH010022701.1, read on the forward strand.
TTCTCGTTCGGATGTACCTCTTTGAATTTAAAAATCTCCTCGTAAGTTTCAAAAAAAACCTTTGGAGAATCACATCGTCTGTATAAACAAAACAATTCATATTAAGCGCTTAATTTAGTTAAATAATTCATCAAATTCTTCGTTCATGATCTCTTCGTTAATAATCTTTTACGTTCGAAACTTAAACTAGCTTTGTTCAGATGCATCCATGTGTAAGTACACATATACACATGTACGCCTGGCAACAGACAACCCTCTTTCTTTTTCAAATCAAAGATCTTTGTTTTCGTTATTTTTGTATTTCTTAATTTTAGAAATAGGTTTATCTATTTATCTAGGTATTTGAATTGGCTAATTCTAATGAAAAAGGTTCAAAATCTACACACTGAATGTATTATTTTATTTTGAGAACTTTCCTACTTCCGGTTCTCCATTTTTGTAGAAGCACTCACCACGCGTAGCATTCATCACTTCGCTTTCTTCCGCCATCTTTGCATCTTTTTCCATGTTTGAACAGGAAAAACTTCGACCTTCCGATTGTTAAGAAAAACACTTCGCTTTTCTCTCTCGTGGATACAAAAAAACAATAGCTCTATGTTTCTTACAACAAAGATGCAAAAATCCTCTCCTTCCCGATGATAAAAACACTTTTTCTTGCAGGAATGTATCACCACACTTTGTTCATAAAAAGGCGACCGCGTGGCACACACAGAAAACGTTTTTCTTTTTCACATCACACAGTGGAAGCAGGCTCGGCCCATAAACTGTTGGAGGTATGAGCGCAGAGCAGTGAAAAAGAACACACACATAGTTTGTAATAAAAGTATTTATTAAACAGTTTGAGAACAAAAACCGATCGTTCTTACAAAAGCAAACCGCTCGGGCGAACATCATAGAGACAAGTAAAGGAGCGACACGAGCAAAGCGCGGACAAGTAGAGAACTAACAGGAGTGGGGAAACCATACTTGTATATGTGTGGGCGCACATATGTTCCAATAATAATATATAAAAATAAAGTAATATATACATATAGAATATATAAAATAAAATAATATATAAAATTTTATTATAATATTAAGTACAATTTTATTATTCATTGTGATATTAGAATTTAAAAACTTAGATGTGCAATTATTTATTGTGATACTAGAATTTAAAACTTTAGAATTTTTGATATAGTACGTTTTGAATCATGATAAAAACGTTATTTTCTATATTAATTCCATCCACTCATGCTCAATTTATGTTTTAATTTTAATTCCGATTAAGAATTTTTCAGGAATCATATCCAAAGCAGGAACGGCCATGGTAAGAAAAAAAAATAATAATAAAAAAAGACGAAAGAAAAAAGAGAAGGAAGGGGATTTGGAGGTTGCCTTCTTTTTCTCTCCTCTTTTTTTATTTTGGGGTTTTTAATTTGCATGGGGACATTTAAAAATAAAAATAAAAAAAGACAAGAGAAAAAAGAGAAGGAAGGAGATTTGGAGGTTGCCTTCTTTTTCCCTCCTCTTTTTTTATTTTGGGGGTTTTAATTTGCATGGGGATATTTAAAAATAATAAAAAAAGACAAGAGAAAAAAGAGAAGGAAGGGGATTTGGAGGTTGCCTTCTTTTTCCCTCCTCTTTTTTTATTTTGGGGGTTTTAATTTGCATGGGGATATTTAAAAATAATAAAAAAAGACAAGAGAAAAAAGAGAAGGAAGGGGATTTAGAGGTTGCCTTCTTTTTCTCTGCTCTTTTTTTATTTTCGTTTTTTTAATTTGCATGGGGACATTTAAAAAAAAATAAAGAAAGACGAGAGAAAAAAGAGAAGGAAGGGGATTTGGAGGTTGCCTTCTTTCTCTCTCCTCTTTTTCTATTTTCGCTTTTTTAATTTGCATGGGGACATTTAAAAATAAAAATAAAAAAAGACAAGAGAAAAAAGAGGAGGAAGGGGATTTGGAGGTTGCCTTCTTTTTCCCTCCTCTTTTTTTATTTTCGCTTTCTTAATTTGCATGGGGACATTTAAAAATAAAAATAAAAGAAGACGAGAGAAAAAAGAGAAGGAAGGGGATTTGGAGGTTGCCTTCTTTTTCTCTCCTCTTTTTCTATTTTCGCTTTCTTAATTTGCATGGGGACATCTAAAAATAAAAATAAAAAAAGACGAGACAAAAAAGAGAAGGAAGGGGATTTGGAGATTGCCTTCTTTTTCTCTCCTCTTTTTCTATTTTGGGTTTTTCTGTTTGCATGGAGAGATTTATGAGTGTATTGTCCAAATCTTATCGTTACATTCTTTTATTTCGAATATAATTTGTTGAATTTTAATTCTTTCATTGCTATAAAAACGTCATTTCTTATATTTCCTCTTAATACTTGTGCTTAATTTGTACTTTAATGCTAATTACGATTTCGAGTTTTTTCAGAAAATGATGACTTGTTTGTTTTTTTTACTTCGAGCGTCATTTTGCTACCTCTCAATCGAAAAGAACAATATTCTGAGCTGAAATTTTTTTTCGCCAAATTCAAATATTATCATTATTATATTCTGCAATTAACTTCTATATATTAAGCTGCTGAAATATTATATGGAATTTCAAAAAATGTATCTATTAAAATATGTTTTGTGAAATATAAGTCAGTCTTTGGAGTTCAATGAAAATAAACTGGTATTTGTAAAATATATGTGTTATAAATTTTGTTCTTGCCTGAAATCAAGAGTTATACAATTTATATACATTCTTGTGCATTTTTTATTCAATTTTAAACTATTCATTTTTAGTACATACTTGCTTCAACTGATTCTGGAGACGTTGTAGCGACATCAAACCCCATTTCATTTATTTCATTACGACGCGCACTGCCTTCCTTTTCATCACAGTTTGTAATATTGGACAATGAAGGCACATTTGAAATTGTCCTGAAATTATAAAAAATAAGTATAAAATTTTAATTATACAACAAAACTTTCTCAGTTTACCATAAACCTTGTAGCAAAAAAAATAATACATCCATATGTAGTTAAACTCTGCATATTTTATAACCCCTTCAAGGTTTAGTATGTGCATATGTTATGTCCGCTGATGACACTTACGATCCTGGCTGCAATGGATCATTCAAGAATGCAAGATACGGTTCCAAAATCCACGACTTTTTTCGAGAAGCAGCTGAACCACTCGGTGGGATTTGTCTCTTTCTGTTATAAGTCATCTTCAATGAAGAAAATTTGGTTCGAACCATTGACTCATTCCAACCTATTAAACACCAATATACATTAAACATTATTTACAAATGAACTACACGTCACTAATAAGTAAAGTATAAAACAACGAAAAATATTTCTTTAAATATTAACACTGAACCTGGAAAATGTGAAGCCACTTTATTCCATGCTGCAGATACTAAATAAGGACTTCTTTCTGCCACAGGAATTTTGCAATTCCACAAGCAAGGTTGATTCTTAACCAATTCTAATAGCTTTATAGCATTTTTGTCCGAGTTATACGCTACTCCATTTTCATCAACATCAACACAATGGTCCTTCGAATCTCCATCAAACATAAGCATTTCAGGTGCTTCCCTTCCTTCGTTCATTGCTTTACTCACACAACTTGACTTCTTGGATGCAAGTTGCCGCTTTTCTTTGCTAATCACGGTAAGGTAAAAGTACCTATCATGAAACAGATTTCGAGGGGATCTTGAGATATTCATTAAATTTTGAATGATTAAATAATATATTTGCGAAATTTTTATATAAATGAATGGGCCGAACTTTTCTGAATGAAAAATGCCTATTAAAAGCTTAATTTAGTGTAAATAAATTATTATATGAAAAAAAAGCTGAACGACCTATATGTACCAATTATGAAACAATTTCTAGGCACGTGTACCGATGTTTCATAATGGGTGTCCCTGTTTTTGGAACAGTTACGTACGCAACAAAATGTTTAATTTCATGTATAATAATGAATGATTTGTTGTTATTTTTGATATTACGTAGAGTAGATACTACCGTTAAGTTTTATTTCGATCGCACATACAGATAAATGAATTGAATAAAAGTTTTAGTTCAAACTGAAAGACCTAACCTATAAATTGTATTTTACAAAAGCATTGTGGCTTAAATTTAATTTTTACGATTGAAACTTTCATCACAGGGGATTAATTCTTATATGAGAGATGTGAAAAATATTTAAAAAATGACAGAAATTGTTATACACAAATTCACAATAGGACTATTTGACTATTTGTTAACAAATGAATGCCTTTTTTCGAAATTGACTGCCAATGATTTAGAGAGTACCTTATTTATTAGAATACTAAAGAATACTTTATTAGAATAAAATAAGAAATACTTTTAAACATAATAGATGTCCTCATTCCATAACGAATTGTTTTGATGTGTGATTGCTTCGCCCTAGGTGGCTTAGCAATCTAGTTTGAAGCTAGATGATTTTAACTCCCCAAAAACCCCACTACACTTAGTTTTAGTTTGAGATGAACACTACAGGGAAATTCTATAATGAAAAACACTATATTATGGGAAAAAGCCGGCTAAGGCATAAAAAACCCAGATTTATTTTCACTACAAATTAGAACAATCACGAAGGTGATTCCAATTCACCAAAGGATTACTCTCAATAAGCACGAAAACACATTTACAAAGAAAAGAACGATTTCGCGGTTACGAACCGGCGTTGGCGTCGCACTCGCGATCGATCCACGTCGTGTACTGTACACTGGCCTGGCGCTTACGGCGATAGATTTCGTGTTCTGAACACTGGCCTAAGAGGCGATAGAGATTTCGTGTTCTGAACACTTGCCTAAGAGGCGATAGAGATTTCATGTTCTGAACACTTGCCTAAGAGGCGATAGAGATTCCGTGTTCTGAACACTTGCCTAAGAGACGATAGAGATTTGCCTATGAGAGGCGTTGTTTGTAAGACGCGATCTGATCGCTACGGAGCTCCGCACGGACGGTTTGTTCCACTGATGGGAGACGACTGAGAGCGACCCAACGCCGATCGCTCGCATGTACGCTTCACTCCCCTCTCTCGCACTTTCTTAGACCCCCTTTTTTCCCATCTTTTAGTAGATTCGGATTTGTATTTTCGCGCGTAAGACCAAACATACAGTCTCGTTCACACTACAATTGTTACGACGTAACACGAATGGTGAATTAAATATATCTTCTTTTTATCCGTTCAATTTTGTTTATTATTTTTTCTATCATAAAAAATGAAATAAAATTATAAGCATATTTGAAAATGTTGCAATTGAGAATAATAACGTAATAAATATGGAAATTACAAGAACACGGAACATAATGTAATTAACAGCATCATAGCAAAGTAGTATACCTTGTAACGATATGGCATGCCTGCCGATAGGCAACCCGCCCGGCAGCCAGTATAGTAGACTCGCAATGGAGATGCGCG
>JAUESH010022757.1:0-11989 GCA_032275165.1 Synergus magnus
TGTAAACTAATCATTGTCAATAAAGATTAATTTCAGGTATAAATTACCTGAAAATAATCCTTTATTGATAATATTTAGTTTTCCGTTTAGAATAAAAAATTTTGATTAGGTCACTGATTGGATCAGTGAGTCTTTCACTGGTTCAATCAGTGCGTCTTTCACTGATTCAATCAGCGAATAAAATTTCCACTGATTCAAACAGTGAATACTCACTGATTCTCAGTGGTATACTTATAGCTATTTCAATCAGTGACTATTCACTGAGAATCAGTGAGTTTTCACTGATTCAGATTAAGAGAGTAAATAAACTTATCCGAAATTTTGGATCGAAAAAGCTCCATTTTTAAATTTGTTCCCTCAGATTACATGAAAAAAATCTTCAAGATATATAAGACAATTTTTTTAAACTAGCTGTGAAGTTGTATCAACTTTTTTGTTCATTCAATGAGCACTTTGCTTCCTGGAAGCAAATATGATTTGCTTCCTCATAGAGGAAGCATTAATTAATTAATCAAATGTATTAATATTAGGTCACCTGATTCGTGTCAACACAAAAAATGGTTATTTTCTGTAGTCCATCAGCTTTTAAATGTGATAATTTTTAAACTTACAGTTGAAAAATTCATTTTTCAAAATTACAAATAACCATAAATTCTCTATTTTTCTATTAAATGCATTAATTATATAAGTCAATCGATTCGCCTCGACACAAGGAGTCTTCATTTTCCTTACACCAGCTTAAAATTTTGAATATTTCAGAAATTATTGGCGAAAAATTAATTTTTTAAAATAACAAGTAAACATAACTTTCTTATTTTTCAATGATATGCATTAATCATATAGGGCAATTAATTCGCCTCGACACAAGGAATCTTTTTTCTTTTTACATCTGCTTTGAATTCTGATTATTTGAGAGGTTATAGTAGAAAAATCAATTTTTGACAATTACTATTAGGCATAACTTTCTTGTTTTTCAATGAAATGCATTAAACTTATAGGTGAATCGATTCGTCTCGACACAAAAAATGTTTTTTCTTCTTACGTCTGCATTAAATTTTGATTATTTGAGAAGTTATAGTCGAAAAATCAATTTTACGAAAATTATAAAAATACATAGAACTTGTAAAATTAAATATTTTGATAAACCCTTTCAAGAACTTGAACTTGGTGTATAGTGGAACAACTATGCGAAATTTCATCAATTTATCTGTAAGCGTTCTCGAGATATTGCAGGATCGTGAAAAGCGTGACACACACACACATCCGGACAAATTTTCAGGCCAACATATTAGACATTTTCCCCTTGAAATATGATCAAAAAATTCTTTTTTTAGAAACTGTATTTTGTCACCACTACAAAGCTTCCTTTATGAGAAAGCAAAATATACTGATGTTAATAAATCTCTTGAATCTATTTAACACGATAAAAGACAATCGACAAAAATTATGGCCCTGACAAGACCCATTAGGTCGACGTACACCTTTATCCAAGTAAGGATTTCCTCCATTTTATAAATAAGAAATGATACTGATTCCGTAGGCCTGCAGACAATTAACAAATTTTTGGACGTCTCTTATTAGGTCGGTTTGGTTAAATAGATTTGTCAAGTACAACAGACAATGGTTTTGTTCAAAATATTGAGCTGTCTCAATGAGAGAACTCTCAAGGAGTCCAATAGAGTAGAGACAATAGTTTGATTCACTTTGCTTCATTTTTATTTTTAAAAGAACTTCATAGTAAAAAAAAATCGAGATTTGTAATTCTTATTCTCAGATACACCTCACAAACTTAAGAAGATTAGAGAAAATTGCAAGACGTTCCCATGAAAATTCTGAAGATTTCGGAATTATTTCCAGTCCTTCCCAATTAAAATTTTACCTTATTTATAACATATTATAGCATTTTTAACGCAACAGGGATAATCTATCCACTCTTTAAGTTCTTTAATGCCTAATTCAAATTTGGAAACCTTTGGATCATAAAAATAATTCGGACTAAATAAAATTTTTCTTCTACTCTTTTAGACTCTTTGGGAACTTTATATTTGAAACTGATCAATATTTTGAACAAAACTGTGGTCTATTGATTCAAATAAATCACATGAATATATCTGACCCGATAAAGGCCAATCCATAAAAATTATGGACCTGACAAAACCCATTAAGTCGACGTACACCTTTCTTCAAAGCGAGGATTTCTTCCTTTTTAAAAATAAGAAATGATCATGATTCCGTAGGACTGCAGACAATTACCAAATTTTTGGTCGTCTCTTATTACGTCGGTGTGATTAAATAGATTCTAGAGACGCCAGTCTTGTTAAAAATATTATGCTCTCACAATCAATGAAATCTCTATACCTTTGAGATAACATCGACTATTCATAAAGTATAACCGATAGCTAGAGGATCTAGTAAAGGACAATTAATAAATTATACGAGATAATAAAGGACAATCAATAAACTTAAAGACCTGATTGCGGACATTAGGCAAACTAAAGTACCTGATAATAGACAATCGATAAACTAGTCGACCTGATAAGCACCTTTAGGTAAAAATATAATATACCGGGTGAAATTTTGTATTATGAAATTCACTGATAGTACTATCAAAATCTCCTGAAAGAGGGTGGAATGTGTTTTCAAAATGTTTGTTTACTATAAACTTTTGCCTCCTTGTAAAATTTTCAGTCATAATTAAAACAAAGTGGCAAAAACAAAGTTCGACCCCATAAAGACAATTGCATGGAAGATTTGCTTTTTCTCTGTTAATATTTGTTTGACATCGGAAAAATTCGACATACTAACATATTAGACTTCCCTGAATCGATTATTATATATAAAAATATTTCATAAATATAATATTTTTCTTTGATAACGCACGAATTATATTATTAGATTTTTAATCTCAAAACTTCACAAAAAATCAGTTTGTCGGTTTCAAAGTACATGCTTAGCATCGTTTCTGCATTTACAGGAAGTAAATTACACCGTTTTGGAGTTACAATATCTGCGTATGCAGAGAAGGCTCTCTCAGCGTCTACATTTGAGACTGACATAGAAATTACTTGAAGACATCGTATTGCCATCTGAGCCATAGCATACTTAGATCCCTCCACAAGTAGAAGAAGGCCACTTACTTCAGTACAATGATTTTTTACGAACGAAGCTTCGGTTTTTATGATCTTTATATCGTTACCGCTGAGCTTCTTGAAATATTTCACTGCTTCAACATCATCATTTACAGTTTTAGCATATTCAGCTATATCGTCTCCATATTCATCTACGTAATCTGAAGACTTCTTCCATGAACCCCATCTCGTCATTACTGGCAGAAGAAATAATTTAGGATCCTTCTTCTTATTTTCGCAATATTTTTTCTTTAGATATTCCATATACCTATATTTGCGTTTTCTCGTGTTCTTAAAAAGCTTCTTGGTTTTCGACACAAATTCATTAAGGCGAATGAAATTTTCAGGGCAAATTCTTGTGACCTTGGCCAACTGGTGGGACCAACTTTTATTCCTTTTAAAGTGTTCACACAACTTGTCATATACGGTGCACTATCCGACGCTATGCCTTTTACATGATCATATTGCACGTCGTATTTCGTTAAGGTCTGCGAACAAACAAAAATTATTAGATATTGTATAATATAATAATAGTGTTGCAATTTTTTATAATTTTCCAACATACGGAAAGAATAAATTACCTTCATAATTGCCTGTGAACATTGTTGCGCATTGCAGGTACTCAGTACCGTTACTCCGGCTACCACTAATTTTGATTCAGCGCAAAACTCATTAGGTAAAATTTTAAAATGTGTTATAAAAACTGGTTGACCTTTTCGATCAGTAGTTTCATCGCAGTGGATTATCACAGGTTTATCTTTAACCGTTTCCTTCAGTTTCTCTTCAAACTCATCTTTCACAAGCGGAACATATTGCTTTCTGATCTAATCTGCACTTGGAAAATCACCAGATCCTATAAAAATTGTATTGTATGTTTTGACTTGTATCGACTATATTGATTATCTTCAATATAATCCTATCCTTCTATGTCTTTAATATTTAAAAAAAAGTGTACCATATTGCCTTGAAACACAATAATCTGATACGAATGAATGGCTACCGTTTGAATTTTTATCTATTAATCAGTAAATAAATGTTGATACAAATCGATCTTTAGTCAATTTTTTAAAGTAATAAAACCTCTGAAATTATTCAACATTTGTTATGCTTTTACTTATATTTGATGATCTTTTTTTTAAATTAAACGACAATTCAAGAAAAAATTTAATTACCCGCAAACTTTGAAGAAATTTGGTCGTTTTAAAAAAGAAAAATAAATCCCTGTCATTTTCCTGAATTTAAATTCAACTTGAAATATTTATTGAGAATATAATAAAATATGAAAATGTACCTTTAATTTATTTGTTCATCCAATCACGAATGCCAGGATCGTTCAGTTTCTCTAGAGGGATGTTTGCTTTTATAAACGCAGAAACAGTCGATAAAATAAGTTCTTCTTTATCGGTTTTGTTCTACTTTGATTGCTCGAATGAGTCTTGGATAGATATTTGCTTCCTTTTATTTTCATTTATCAGTTTTTTTGTTTTATGCGATTCTGAGATGCAGTGATAATATATTACGGACTTTCTTTCCCATTTAACGATGCAGATGCAAATTCCACCCATGATTTTTTTAATTTTGTCAAAAACATACATTGCTATATTTTCAAATTCTTTGGCTCGATCAAAACTAGTGATTTTAGTAGATTTGACTTTCAGATGCGGTGCCATAATAACTTTGGATTAAATCACAAAAATACACATGAGAGACATGGTATATAAAAGATATTAACCTCGAAACAGTCATATAAGATTGGTACATACCTTCGATGTTTATTTTGATACCAACACTTCACATTGCAAAAGCAAGGAAATGCCTCACACAGTAAAACGATTCCGTGGATAAGAATAAACAGCGAATTAAGATTTCTAACACCAATCTTTCCAATCATAATAGTATATTGTGCAATAAGTGCGGGAAGTCACCGATTGCCGACGAGTGCGGGGTTGGGCGCACGAGCGAAGCGAGTGCGCACACCCGCACAAGTGGACACTCGGTGACCCCGCACTCATTGCTCATACTATTTTTTTTTTTACAAGTGCGTAAGGAATGCTACTTTGAACGTCTGTTTATCTACGTTTATACAGGTTAGGCAGTTATTTAAAAGGACTCTATTGTTTTTTCACAGGCCAAGAGATAGCAGCAGCGTCGATTTGCGTGAAAAAATATATTTTTTGCGTGAAAAAATAAAAAAATTTGAAAATAGCCATCTAGTGGGAAATTTGTCACTCTCCGCTCGCTAAACAGACGTTCAAAGTAGCATTTCTTACGCACGCGTAAAAAAAAGAATTTTTCGCTAAAAGAAATTGTGTAACGTAACTACACTGAACTACACAGATGCCATTGTTGGGATCCTGTGCTACTGCGCTTGCGTTAGGGCTGCGCCCTGGTTGGCCGCACTTGGCGCGCGATTCAAAATTATTTTAAAAAACAATTCTTGTAATTTAAATAAATAATTATTAAAAGATGCACAAGAATGTATAAAAATTTTTTAACTTCTGATTTCAGGCAAGAAAAAAAATTATAACACATATATTTTACAAATAGCACTCTGTTATTTATAAAATATGTGTTATAAACTTTTTTCTTGTCTAAAATCAAAAGTTACATAGATTATATACATTCTTGTGCATAATTTAATAATTATTTATTTAAATTACAAGAATTGTTTTTTAAAATAATATTGAATCGTGCGCCAAGTGCGGCCAACCAGCGCGCATCCCTGACGCAAGCGCAGTAGCACATGATCCCAACATTGGCATCTGTGAACTACCGATTCACCGATTCCGCAGTAACATCTAACAGGACATTGACGCAGGCAGCAGACAGATTTCGTGGGAAATTAAAAGTGCAATAACAATAATTTCTTGTCACTTATCAGGTTTTAATTGGTTATACTATTTTAAAATACGTCAAAGATAATATTTATTATGGACAATTATGCAACAATTATAGAATTATGCATTTTTATGCGATTGAAAATAGTGTATATTTTGCATGAAAACTTTGTAAATCGCAAATATTTCAAGTAATATTTAATTCTGAAACAATATGCGATTATGCGGTTTGCATAAATATCGTGAAATATAATTAATATAGTGTATTTAGTTTTTTTGTTATTGATAGTAAGTTTATTTATAACACAATACTCCCGCAGGGCATTAAGTTTTCTTATTGCGTCTACTTTCGATTCTGCAAAAATGATTAAATCGTCGGCATAAATCAACATTAGAATGTTAGTGTCACCCAAAATTCTGAAGCCCATAAGACCTTTTTGTCTAAAGAAAATCTCGATATCCGATTTTCGCAGATTGAACATGATAGGGCTCAAAATCTCTCCTTGAAGAACTCCCTCCGTAACCGGCAACTCCCCCGAGATCTCGTCCCCCACTTTAACACAGGTTGACGTTCTCTCATACAGACTTTTTAAGATACTAATTATTTTTGAGCTGACCACAATATCAAAAAGTTTTGACAAGATGTGACAGTGATTAATTGATGGGAAAGCTCTAGAGAAATCCAATATAACCCCTACCTCGACGAAAGCCTGATTGGGATTCAGGGATAATGTGATACAACATTTCCCATTTCTCCAATCTAGCTAGAATAAGACACACGTTCTGGGATCCATTGCCTCGAGACATATGCGAATCCCAAAAATATGAAGTTCTATTTGAAGGATTAGCAAATAAAACAGTTGATACATCATCAGAGAATTCCGAAACATTTTACTCTTTAACTACACAAGATATCACTTTCGTTCTCGCACAAAGATCGAACGTACCCCTTTGCAACTTTTTATCAATACAAACAGAACACCCGAAACTTTTAATGCTCGAAACCGAAATGGGAAATACCTTCAAAAAAGGAGATTTAAAGTGGAAAATAAGGATATTTTCACATATGTAAACTCAAAATTCATATATACGGAAAGACACATCAGAACCGAAGTAAAAAACCTCTACCGTGATGTCTTAATGCAAAAATGCCATCTTGAACAGAAAGTATTCAAAAACTCACTAACCCTAGCAACATAAGCTCCTGATGAATTTTCATATGATTTAATGGAAGGACCAGGATATATGTCAATAGTAGCAGGAGAAGTAGTTCATATAATAAAATGCCTTCCAATAGAAGTCAAATTTAGACAAACTGAAGAATGCTACAATCAATTACCAATACTATTCAAAAATGAATCTTATTTCCTCACGCCACGAACTCATATTTTATTAAAATCAGGAACACAAACGAGTTGTAATACTTTTCTCCCAGCGATGTATGCACTAGGAGATTCATGGTACAGATTATCCCCTCACCTAACCCAAACAAAAGATCCTCAAATGTTACGACCTCAAACAAAAGAAACGTGGGAATATACAAACCCGGCAAATCTAGCAACCAGCGGTATTTACTCTCAGAAAGACCTAGAAAAACTAAGGGACCATATAATGTTCCCAGCCGAGAGACCGGCCGTTTTAAATACATTAGCCAGGGGAATGATGGGTGAATCCATGATACATAGCAAATATAATGTAATGAACCTATTTAACGAAGAGACTATTGAAAAAATTGCAAACTCAGTATGGGGAAAGTTTTGGACATTATTTACAAACTTCGGCACAGCAAGTGCAGGAATTATAGGAATAATGATCATAATCAGATTCATTGAATTAATAGCTGATACATTTATTCACGGATACGTTTTACATCAAATGTATGGATGGTCAATCCATCTCTTAGGAGCTCTCTGGGACTCAGTTACTAATCTACTTTTGCATTTAGGAAGAAACACTGCCCCGCCGGAGGACGAGATTGAACTTGGAAACACTAAACAACACAAAGCCTCAACTTCGAAAGAAGGCCAAACAAATCAAGATCAACCAAACGATAAACCACACGATAAACCGAACGATAAATCAAACAACACAGGTAATATTCCACCAAACAATATAGATACAAACCTTTACCCTCACTCTCAACTTCACGAAGCTAGCCAACAAAATCTCTACTCTATACGCATGTAAAAAATGGCTGCAAGAACTTATGTCGATTACGTAAAAGCAATATCTTTCTGAACGTAAGGAAAACCCACCAATTTATGACATAGAAATACACGAAACTCCAGAAAACATGTTTGCGTTTGTAGCAACAGCAAGATACAAATATCTAACAATAATTAGCTCTGCTAAAGACGAAAATCAAGCAAAGAACAACGCTGCAAAAATTATTTTTCGACTAGCTCAAAGAAAACTCTCAACTCAAACAAGAACAGAAAAAATCAAAAGATCAATTGAATTAATATGTAATCTGGAAACTTTATGCAATCTACATCAAATGCCACAACTCAAATATGCAAAAATAAAAATAAATACAGCACCTGAAATAGAAACCTGTATAGCTATTTGTTCAGTGAAAGATTTTTAAGAAGCCGGAAGCGCTGCTGATAATGTCATAGCAAAAAGCTTCGCAGCTGCTAAAATAATCAACAAAATAAGAAAACAACGATCAGAAACAACATACCAACCAATGGAATTATATGAAGAATATTTAAATGCATGCAGACTTCAATTTAACTTCTGCCCCCTTTGCAGAACAGTACATGCTTTCGAAAGTATAGTAAGACATGTGCAACCAGAAAACACCCAAACAAATTATCCACAAGTACAAACAATGTCCCTAAGAACTGGAGCAATTCAAAAGAATTTCCACCAAAAAGCAAAAGCCTCCCATTCAGAAAAAAGATAATCATTTTAAGAAGAATATCTTACAACCAAACATAAAATCAAAGACAGGATTATAGGAACCAAAACAGACAATAAAACTAAAATTTATTTTAAAATTTTGTAAAAATCTAATACAATATTTTCATCAAAAACCTATTTCCTATAAATCAATTACAATTCATTTTTTCCAAACTCAAAAATAATAATAAAAGCCATTCTTTCAGCTCAATTTCTCATCCATTACTTTTCATTCTCTCAGTTCATGCTTTCTTTCTCTTCCTTCTATTTTTTCTCTCTCATTTCGAACAAAACAGAATATTAATATATCTTTACTTTCTTTTTCTAGGACTCAGCCACCGAGAAGCAACATGTATTGGCCTTTTAAAATTTTATCTTTTTTCTTTTAAAAATCTACTTAAATAACATTGCAAAAGCAGAATCAAATAAATATTTAAATACAGATTTTAAATATACCACTGGATTATATGACGAGCATTTGGAAAAGATTAGAACACTTTCGCAAAATAGATACCTATTATCATACCTCAAAAGTTCAGATTTTCAATCACTAAAAGATCATATAATAGACACATTTAACAAAACCATTTACTATAGTGATAACAAAACTGAAATAGAAATGAACAAAATTAAACTCAATTTTGAAAAATATAAAATAGAAAAGCTGTCTGAGTCCATTCAATTTCAGTTAAATTATGCAATAAACATAACAAAAGTTACACCAGAAAATACAGAAAATTCCATAGATATTTTTAACTCCATTTTTAACAGGCTTGAAGTATCAAACCTGCTAAGCTACAGATGGATAGAAAAAAGAGCATACATTTTTCCAAATCATCTTTAAAAAATTCCAGAAGAAATATATGACATCACTAAGCAAATCTTTGAATATTCTGAATGGCAAGAAATAATGCCATTACCCAACATCTCAGAAATATAAAAAATATGTTAAAAAATGGTTAATAATGCTACAAGAAGTACTCTATACTTACATTCATTCTTTACAACAATTTTCCGAAATGCTTACATCAAGTAATAACGGTATCTGGCACCCAGCACACTTTTCCAAACACTCCATTGATTATTTCTTACAAATACAAGAACATGATAAGATATATACAACGTTCGAAGAAAATCTCGAAAATTTTATCAGAAATTCAAGTATTCAACATTACCATATTAAAGATCATTTAATATTCACTCTCCAAAAATCTGAAATGTCCAATACAGAATTTCAACTATATAAAGTTAATTCATCTCCTATCACTCGTTATCTAAAAACAAATAAAACCCCAACCATCTACATCAAACCCGATATATCAATTCTCGCAGTTTCTGTGGATAAAGAAACTTATTTTATTGCACCAGAAAACTTTCTCCAAACATGTTTTCAAACCACATCAAACACAATTTGCGAATTTATACCTCAAATTAAAAATACATTCGCAGAACCAATTTATGAAACTGCACTGCTTATATCAAATACTTCCTATAAATGTAATTATCAAATTAACTTCGACAATTACCCCACCTTAAGCCCATTAATGTCTTATCACGGATGGCTTTACTCAACCCCTTTACCTAAACAAATCTTAATAAAATTCGGACACAACGCAACAATTTCAACAACAATAATCGACACAGGAATCACTCAACTCCAACCTGAATGTAAAATCCTAAACTACCCAGATTTTCAACAAAAAAGACATAAAAAACTGGATAAAAATGTCCCAACACCATTTTTATCAATACTCCTAATCGATGTAGCTCCATTTTTAGTCATTTTTTCTGAAACAAAAAACATTACACTAAATCAAATAATAAACTTAAATAAAAACTTTAGAGATCTATCTTTAAGCACGTTTTCATATCAAATTTCATTATTGGAGCATGTCAAACAAGAACTCTCTACAATCGTAAAATCAAAAGAAAACTGCTTTTACGACTATATAATGCAAGCAGCTTATTGTTACGTGACCGTAACTAATCAATAGTGTATTCAACGTTCATGCATAATATGTTTCGAAATCAAGCAGTCACTGGTCGCCAACGAGAACTTCACTAGTCGCCCACCAGAACTAGTCGCCAACGAGAACTTCACTAGTCGTCAACCAGAAGTAGTCGTCAGAACAAGTTAGTCTTCGAGTAGATTTTCACGAGTGTCCAACAGTATTCCCAATTCGTGCTCCAGACTCAACTGCGTATGCGTCGCGCTCGGCATCTGATCGGTTGCTATTGGCAGGAAGTTTAAAATGCTAAAAAATATTTTTTTTATTGTTTATTATAAATAATGGCATTTAAACTTATAAAAATATCCATTAGATCGAAATTAATGAATCTTGATAAAAATAAAAAATAATTAAATGCATATACAAGTGAATACCAAAGGATATTATTTATTTACAGAATATGCATTTAATTATTTTTTATTTTTATCAAGATTCATTAATTTCGATCTAATGAATATTTTTATAAGTTTAAATGCCATTATTTATAATAAACAATAAAAAAATATTTTATAGCATTATAAACTTCCCGCCAATAGCAACCAATCAGATGCCGAGTGCGATGCATGCGCAGTTGAGTCTGGAGCACGAACTGGGAACACTGGTGTTCAGGCTCTCTTCAACTCTGACCCGCGAAGTCTCAGTCTCAGCTTAACCCGCAAAGTTTTATCAGTCAGCATCAGCGGTCAGCTCTAGTCAAAATTCAGTCTTGTCGAAGTTTAAAGAAGTAGTCTTCAGTGTTCATCGTGACCAGTGGGTGGTCCTCAGTTCCGAGCTCAGTCTCACGTCAACCTAAAGTAATATCAGAGGGACTCAATATTCGATTTGGAGGACAGATTCACCCAGATCTCTGACCACAGGCTCGCACCAGTACCAACCGTCTGGGTTTCCAAAGAGGTATCTCTAGCCTGCAGTCACAAGTAAGTTCTCATCATAAATTCTAATCTGAATGGTCCCCCTTTAAAAAGACAAAAAGTCTAATCTGAAACGTTCTTTCGAGGACGGTGTCAGAAGTCAGGAAGTTCCTCCTTGCGGCCCATCTCTCTCTCTCTCTCTCTCTCTCTCTCTCTCTCTCTCTCTCTCTCTCTCTCTCTCTCTCTCTCTCTCTCTCTCT
>JAUESH010022841.1:0-11971 GCA_032275165.1 Synergus magnus
CAGTAAATGAAACTATATATAAGTATATATATTTACTTGCCACAAGTAAATATTTCTTTGCGCGTATTCAGGGCTTTTATTTACTTGAGCCAAGTAATATTCACTTGGTACAAGTAATCTTTTTTTTCAGTGTTCATAAATAAATCCATAAATAATTATTAATTTCGAGGAGTGAACAATTTTGGGAAATTCCATAATTCGTTACTTTTATAATCATAATATACATTTTAGATTAATATTAAAATAAGTAGGTATCATTTTATTAATCATTAATTTCTTAAATATTAATTTCTCAATTATACGTTTAAAAATGTGAAAGAATTTGATTAGACCTTATATTTACTCCTTACACTGTAAACAATTTTTCCTTTCATTTTATGTATTGGAATATGATATTTTATTAAATTTTAATGTACGATCTTGTAAAATTATTTAAACAGAAAACTTATTACATTTTTTTATACACTACTGTCTTTTACGAATGTCTGAACATTTTGCTTACAAAAATTGTTTTTCAGAAATAAATAAATTTCATAATTTTAATATTATAAATAAATATTTTAGTAATTGATTTTCAAATAATAATAATATGAGATCCTTATTTAATATTATAGGTAATCTACAGTGTGAGGTTGGAGTATATTTTTAAGTTACAATAGTCTACCTCGATTATCGTGAACTGGATACTCTCCCAGCAAAAAAGAAAGTATTGATACGAATTGAATTGAAAAGACTAAGACACCCCTAGAATTCTGTTTTGTGACAGTGACGCATTGGAGCAGTGTGTCAATAAGTGTAAATTCGAGAAGACAGATTTCAATTTTGAATCTTTCTATGCGTACAAATACAGCGCACAACTTTGAGATCAGCTAATTCTATTCAATGCGTCAGCATGAATTTATGTATGTTTCTCCCATTTCGTTTGAATACGTGCGATTTGAAATCGTACTTTAATTCGTCTGGACGCATTAATGCGCAAACGCTTCAACATTGGTCAATGCGTCTTAATTCGTGAGAACGCAAAACGGGTAAAAAATGGGATTCATACGCATTCACCCGCATTCAAAATGTTAATGCGCCCCAATCTGTATCAATGCTTTTTTTTCTAGCCTATTACATTGATCTCCCTTGTCTTAGCGATTTGGCGACATTTCAACTTAGACAATTAATTCTTCCTCTTATCTACAAAATATTAAATCTACCCTATCAGTGATAATACACGACCCAGTCACTACCTGGGTACTTTTCGTAGAATTGTGTGACTTTTGGCAACTTTCATTTATTTTGGAGGCAGTGGAGCACAATTTGCAAAAGTTTAGTGCTTTCTCAGTGGTCAGTGTTGATAGATGTGTAGTTTTATAATTTTTTTTTAAATTAGTCCTTGAGCTGTAATTCTTTAAATTATCATAAGTCAATTTAGAAGCTTACCATAGAATTCAGAAGAGTTTTGTTTGACTGATGTAATTTAATTATGTAATTTAATTTAATTTTTCAAGTTAAGAAAATACATGTAGAATTATACGTACATTTGTACGTCTAGGTCTATGTGGTGTAATTTTAGAAAATTTGTACACAAAATTTGCACATGCAGCTTCGCGAGTTCTATTTTACGCTTATAAATGTACGAAATATAACTTGTCATCAAAGATCTCAATTTTGGGCGTAATCTCTGCTGGAAATCCGGAAAATATTCACGTAGATATACACACAAGAACACACATATACTTGTTAAACTATATATAATTTTCTGAATTTGATACGTACAAATACACCTAGAAATACACGTAAAAATATACTTAAAAATATACGTGCATATTTTTAATAGGGATGGTACAAATGTATACAGAAATGAATCCGCAATGCAGCATTGTTATGTATTCTTTCATGTTGTAGCTACATCCTTTCTTAAAATTGGAAGTCGTTCCCAATTGTCATAGGACAGGTCAGATCTGAATTCTGAGACTATTCGTTAGCAGCAGGCTAATATATGAATTTTTATTTAAGGTTCAACATACATTTATATACAATATTTACGAATCGATGATATAGAAAAGTTAAAGTATAATTCAATTCATATAATATTTGTGTATGTACAAGATCGGTATGAAACAGTAAAATGTATACATATAATATTTTTTAAAGTATGATCTGGAGTTGTAAGCTCACACTATTATTTTTTTCTAATTGTTTTGTACTGTATTTTTTTTTTTATTTTTGCTTTTTAAGCATACAATTTTCTAATTACTATGACTGTACCACATCGCAACCAATAATAATTACTATACGGTAAGAAATTTTTTACAGTTACTGTCCGTAGTACTAGAACGCAGCGCCACTGACACTTTGGTGCGACCACAACGCTGTTTTGGGGTTAGCTGTTGTACTTTTTTTGGAGGAGATGCTCTCCCACAAATGGAAAGAGCTCTGCGTTACCGACACGTGAAACCTCTATTGCACCAAACTGGGGCAGCAGCGTTCCCTAACAGGGGCAGCAGCGTTCCCTAACTAGGAGAACAGTCGTCATAAACAGAGGGCGCATTATAGTCCTACAGTTTGGCGCAACAGAGTAACCTATAAGTACCGTTGTTGCACAAAATTTCTTTCCGTGTATATGCTAAATATAAATGTAAAGTCCTTTGTTATACCGACTTATTTACCGTCTTTCTAACACGAGGATGACTATTGACTAATGCTTTCTGGAAAGTAGCTTCGTCATTCCATGATGTACAATATCTACTTAATAATAGTTAAAACTTATAAACAAAGCTTACACTAATTTAGTAAAGCTTTATGGACGGATCGTTTTTCGCTGCATGATCATACAGCGGAGCAGCGAGTGATAACAAATTTTTAAAAGGCACGATTTGTGTTCTGTACAACAACTAGTTCTTGAGGACATAGTTGACGCATTCTCAAATAATTATAAAAATATTTTATTAGCTTATTGCACAAGATTCGAAAAAAGTAATCAACTTTACGCACAATCTTTCCATAAAGTACTCTTTAGAAAAAATTTGTAGTTTAACGGGTTCTATACGTTGTGGTTCGAGAAAATAGAGGGTTTTTAATGATTTTTTTAGCTATGCCATCAAATTTGTATTAAAATAGACTACAAAGTATCGAATAGTATATGTTTTGATGTGTTTGTAAACAATTTTTCATATGAAAATTTTTTAAATTGTGGAAACTACGGCCCTTGTCTCAGAACGCCTTTTTTTTGCGGTGAGGAAGGTTTTATCGAAAACTAGTTTACCGATCAATCTGAAATTTTTAGGTGTTGTTTCAATTTAAGATACCTAGTTTGTGAACAAAGGGTTTCGCAAACAAAAATTTTCACGTAAATGGCGATGATTTTTCAAAAAATATCGATTTTTGATGTTTAAAAAATTAAGTTTTCCGACCGGCAAAAATATAAATTTTAGTCCAAATAAAAATCCCTTCATTCACGAACTATCTATCGTAATTAGAAATAAAACCTAAAAATTTCAGATTGATCGGTAAACGTATATAACCCCTTAATAAAGGGTAGATATCATCGTGCAGCGATTATATGACTCCTGTTATAACTCCAAGAAAAATTCATAAAAAATCTTATTCTTATAATTGAAATTTTTGGCTCTGTTCAATATAAAATAGAAAAATTTATAATTATCTATGTGTCGTAAACCAATGGCTGAATCTGCTGTTTTCTTTATCATCATAGGGTATAACAGAATAAGCATGTATGTAACTCCCCCCGCTTGGATCTGGTTGAAACTTTTACAAGTTACCATTGATGGAAGATTAAACCCAAAATATATATCGTATCAAGAGTTGAGTGTTCCGTAATTTTTTACATAAATACGTAAGTAATTAGGAAAAATTACAATTTTTGAGAATATTATATTTTTCGTCGTTGACTGTTAATTTTTGTTGTTATTGGTATAAACTGTATTAATTGCATTACTCGAAAACTATTTTCAACGTGAATATTATTGAAGAGAAAAAAGCTTTTTCTTCCACGTAAATTCTCAATTACAGCATTCATTTATAAATAAATAATTAGTTATTGACAATATCTTTTGTTAAATGCCAATAAATTTGTCATTAATGTAACTCCAACATAATAAAACAGATTGTTTCTGTGCAAAACAGTTACAATAGAGAACTTATTTAATAATTTGTTAATAACAAGAACAATTAACAATCAATGACATATTTTCTTAATGAAAAATTATTTTCCAGTTGCCTGAAATACGATTTAACAGAGAAAATAATATTTTCCTGATTGGAAGTGACTAATTTTTAAATGTCGATTATGGGGGAAATTTTTCCACAACAGAAGACAAGTTTTCAGTGGTATAAACAGTTTAAACGAGGAGAGTTTAGTCTGAAGGATGACCTACGTACAGGCCGGCCGGCGGAGGCAGTGGCGCCAGAAAATATTGCAGCTATAGAAAAACTGTTAAAAGAAAGAAGACGTATTATGTACCAATAGATTGAGGACCCGTTACACATTAGTGCACCGATATTCCACAGCATTCTCTATGATCATGTAAAATTTAGAAAAGAAGGTTAGTGCGAAAATCTAGATCGATGAAAAAATGTATGATCGTGGTCTTCTTTAAGAAACGAAGTATTTTCGAGCGAGTCGTACTGGAATCACAGCGCACTGTTACCCCTTTCTTGCTGGTACACCTAGATATGTTTGCCTCAGGTGATTGGGAGGCTCAAAGACTTGCAACTGCGATCTCGCCTCGAGACCTAGCTTCTTCACCACGACAACGCCAACACCAGTACATAGATCAAACAAAATTGTGGCCTTTTTAGTCAAGTCTGCACTGACTCTACTAGATCACCCTCCCTACAATTCAGATCTCTTGGAAGAGACATGCATTGCATACATGTGCAAAGAGATGAGATGTCCCCACTCTTGTAATTAATATTAGGTGTCACACCTAAGGGCTGAGCGCAATCATTTCCTGCTAAGCTCTCACCTGGAGTGTATCCACTGTAATCATATCTCAATAAAGTAGCTGGAATTGCAGCACAGCACTTCAGCATATTAATAATAAATCAGTTTATTATTTGCACGCGTTACATGTTGGCGATTCTGCCAGAATTTTATCAAAACGACCAGTTTTTACAAAAACAGTGAAGGTCAAACCTGAGAAATCTAGATTTGAACTAAAAAAAAGGAACTTCGGACTCTATGCACGGAAGAGCCCGATAGACAATGAAATCGAATACTTTTTTTGTAAAAATTAGGAAAATTATAAAATTGGTTGTTGAATTGAGTAAACAACATACAACGTAAATTAAAGAAGAGAAAGATTTTAAAGTACTTTCGTGCGCAACAAACTGCGATAACAGTCTAGGGCAAAGACTCCGAAAAAGAAGACAAGATCTAACGAAAAGATACGTCTTTCGATATCGTTACTGTCGTCTCTCGTGGCGTCGAAGCGGCACACGCAGGACTACGAACAAAGAAACCATCAAAGAAAAGTAATAACTACACATTTAATTTTAATATAGAAAATATTTTTTAAGATTCTCTAAGAGTATAAGTTCTCCCTGGATTCGTTACATGGTCACTAATCAAATGCTCGAAAAAAATCTTGCGAAAATCTGAAAACGAATGTGAAAATTCTTGCAGACAAAAACAAAGGTAGGCTGGTAGAAATTGCAACCTTAAGCAAGGCGAAATGGTCACTGATGGCGATAAGGATATATCGTCTGAAAAAGAAGAAGCATCTGATGAATGAATGAATGAATGAATGAATGAATGAATGAATGAATATACTTGATCCTTAACCCTTCGTCACACAGGTGGGACGTTTACGACCCAGTCAAATTTCTCCGAAACCCAAAGATGGCGGGCTTTGACTCTCCTCCCTAAAAAACTGATGAATGAATGAATGAATGAACTTGATCCTTAACCCTTCGTCACACAGGTAGGTCGTTTACGAACCAGTCAAATTTTCCCGATCAAATTTCTCCGAAACCCAAAGATGGCGGGCTTTGACTCTCCTCCTTAAAAAAAACTGATGAATGAATGAATGAATAAATGAATGAATGAATGAACTTGATCCTTAACCCTTCGTCATACAGGTGGGTCGTTTACGACCCAGTCAAATTTTCCCGCTCAAATTTCTCCGAAACCCAAAGATGGCGGGCTTTGACTCTCTTCCCTAAAAAAACTTCTTGGTAGTGGGAACTGAACTGCAAAGGGACGTCGCGAGTGATCACTGTGTTGTTGAGGAGGAAAGATTTCAAATCAAGTTTGTGCCGTAAACGACCCACCTGTGTGACCGTGTTAGTGTTTCGCGGCGGTAAGTAAATTTTATTTTTCATGTCTTTTTCGATTTTTTCAAGTACTTATCGGTAAAATAAAGTTTTCCCACACTGTAAAAAAGCTAGTGGAATATAATAAATAAACATTGCTTTTTGTGAGAAAAGCAGATTTTTCATTTATTTATTATATGCATGAATGACAAAAAATTACCCTATTTTTTAGTGTGCAAACAAATATACTTTTTGAAACTGGAACACATAGGACTATATTTTTCTGTAAGTTCATTATTTAATCTTTAAAAACCTAGAGTACAGTTTCTTAATATTTATTTATTAAATCAGTGAGAAAATCTCGTAATAGGTCTTCGCAACCGGAGTTACTTTTGAATTTTATAATTTCGGTGAAAGTAGTAAATAATGCAGAAGGGGCACTTAAGTTCAACAAAATTAATGATTATAATGATCTTTTCAACTTATTCAGAGAAAATTTAAAACAAGTGGGCTGATAAACCGCTTGAGAAACAAATTAAAGAGTTGTAAACAAGGAAAGACCGAAAAAACTTAAAGTTTTAGTGTTAGATTGCGCGGAATAATGAACAAACTGAAATATGCAATTCAATCAAATCATAAAGGACGATCAGAAGGAGAATCGCATTAGACATCAAGGAAACAGAGTGCCCATTGAAATACATGATGAACTTAAAACGCGAAATAGGCCTCCAAGTGAAAGCAGAAAAAATCAGTGAATATGAGCGAAGCCCAAAATAGGGCGACAGAAATGGAAACATGGCTTAAAAAAGCCAACCTAGGCAACAAGCCAAAATCCCAATCACTTATCAACAGAACAAACATGAAACGTCACAAGTGTGGTAATATACTACATTTTGTCAACTAATGTAATATGAAACCCTAAAATTTGCAAGTAGGGCGGAATCAAACAAGCCCCCACAACCAGTTCGTTACATCCAGGAAAGGGAAGTATACTTCAAGTCACAGGAAATGATCCATGAAGAATTCCAGGACCACGAAAATTATCTGGAAAATGTACAGTATCAAACACCTGCGGAAAACTTCAAACCAAAGATACGCATTAACATTTGAATATCTCGCAATAGAAAATAAAAAGTTACCTTTCACAAGGATGGACAGTTTATTGGTAAAAATACTTAATAAATAAAGGGTGTGACGGTATAACCCGTAAGTGCCATTTTTTTTAAAACACGTTTTATTGGCTTAAAAATTCTCTAAAATTCTTCTAGACACTATGGTGAAAGAATATATCCAAATTCCAACCGGAAATAGGTTTTTACATAGGTTGTCCCATAATTTTTGTCATACGGGCCTGCTAGAAAGGGAAGAAAAATTTCTATTACACCACTGAATAGAACAAGTTAGGTTAGGTATGCACCCTAACTTCTGTTGGATTAAATTAAATTAAATTTAAAGTGTATTAACTGTGACGGAAAGTACTTCGAAAGACTTTGAAAATTAAGCACGTACGACAAAAATTATGGGAAAACCTATGTAAAACTTATGATTTTCCATAACCATGTAAGTGCCATGGACGCACCTGTTCGATATTCATGCGCATTCGTCTTCAATGTATTCAGCTTTCGTTCACGTGTTGCCGGTGTTATTTTCCATTTAATACAATTTATTTCGTATTGCATGCTTCAATTTAATATTAGATATTCCATGGAATTCCCTTGATTTATAAATTAGTATTAACTTTCTTTCCCGGATTTCGACGTGGATATCATTTTTTAGACATGGCATGCAAGGATAAAGTTTTTCAGATTACGTGTAAGAAGTACCGTTACTCTTGTAAATCTTCAAGTTTGAGACTTTGAAGAAAGCTCCTGAAAGAATTTTACAAATTGTCGCATTAGGAAAAGCAGCAGTCTTTCCTTGCCAAAGAAAGTGCAATCGTTCCTTACGATAGCTGTTTGTAGGGAGTTCATTAAAAACTTTTCTATTATCACAAGACCACTTGTTACACGCCAGAAGGCGCATATTTCAAAAGGACAGGGCACGTCTTAATTTATCTGAATTCACCCTATGCTTCATGATGACCGTTGCATTTTTCAGGTTTAGAGTTTAAATTTGACTTTATTTTCCAGGATATCTCGAGCATTCCTCGGTGTAGCGTTGAGAGTCGGCGTCGGCGATACAATGGCTAGTGGTGTCAGACCTTTAACGAACCAACCGATGAGAATAGCGCTCATTCCTCTCTTAGCTCAAGTGAAAAGCTCCAGATGAGGTTCACAGCCTGCGCGCCTGTGTACAGAACTGATGTGCCGAGTTACGTAGACATGTGAAGCTCCTACTCTTCTCCTTCTCTTCACACGGACAAGTGCTTCGCATGTGTGCGTAACTCGGCGCATCAGTTCTGGACACAGTGCAAGTCAACGCAAAAACTCTTACCCCGTTATTTGCCGCTGTTATTTCTTTCAGCGACTTGTGTGTTGGGTCAGAGATCTAAATCACCGATAGAGAATTTGAAGTCAAAATGGGATATTTCACTGTCTGGGTTCTCTTTCGACCCGAACAAGTGGGATTCTGTAATGAAAGCACGTATGGCGATCGTTCTGGTGTATGTTGGATTTTTAGCCATGCATACTTCGCGGCTATCTTATTTGTTTGGGTTTCGAATCTTCTTGTTTGGAGTAAAAAGTTTGTCTTGGACTGTAGGATTATCAGCGACTAGAGCTTTGATTGGATATTTAATAGGAAACAAGAACTATGCGGTAATTGGCTTCATAGCGACTTTTTGCGCATTATTTGGTTTTTCAGCTGTGTGAAATGTGTGTGATACATGTGTGACTTATGATAGATCAGAACTTCAATTTGAAAATGTTTCTATTGTTACTTATTGTGACCAGATGTCTTTTCGGAAATTAGAATCAAATTTAATGCGCTTGAAAAAGGCGTTGACTTCTCATGATACTGGCACTAACACTTGTAAGAAATATGTTGAATTTATTGCACTTCATAGATGAAAATTGATAACAATTAACGATTATTAAATAATCGTACAAACACGGGCCTCATGGCCAAGAATAATAATCCGATATACAACGCGTCTAATCATCTCAGTGCGCATGTACAAGTCAGAAAATAAAGGTTCAAATCTTAGCGTATATGCTAGGTGCATAAACAGATTTTCATTGAGGATTTTCTACACGGACTCCTGAGCACTTCAGCTGCCGCCGCTCTCTCCATTCTGCTGTTTCGCTGTATCCTTTTATTTAAATCTCTTTTTCGATATCTTTATTATTATTTTTGTTCGGGAATTAGATTCCCAAGAAAACACCACGGCTCATGGAATTTAGATTTGGCCCATACTTTTCGTGTTGAAATAGCATCATTAGAGATGAAATTAAGCAAAGGCATTTGATGCGCTTTGAGCTTTGAAATTTTAGCCACAGTCCTTATACTCGGGAATTATTATGTTCATCAGCCGGCGAGATAACTCGAGTGGTTTCCTAATGAAAATGATTATTTCGAGGAAATGAAAAAAAAAAAGAAAAATCGTGTTTCGCTTGTAAAACTTGTTTCCCCTCAACAATATTTCAACAAGAGGGTGTAGAATTTGTAAAATCACAAATATTTTTAATCGTTAATTTCATTTTCTGGTATTTTGAATGATTTCTCGTCATTTTCACTACCAACTCAATGGTATTTTTCAAAATCTACCTGTTATCGCGGCTATATTGACATGATTCCGCTGGTAGCGCCCTCAAGAATTCAGATCCCAATAGCATCAATAATAATGTGTTCTTTACATAAAATAGGAATTTTTAGCTGTACTACGAAATGTATACCCCGAATATTATGTTTTTTTTCTTTACACATTGTGACGTGGTATTTCATACACGTACAAAATTAACTATTATATCGTTCTAATTTTCTGTTTAACTAGCCTTAATGGTGCTGGCTGGCCCTATTATAATAGTCGAAGGATGAATCATTGTTTGGTCGTTCGTTTCCATTCCAATTCAATCACTCAGAAGGAAGCATTAGGACGTTCAACGATTTGAATTTAGCGCCGAGTTCCACCAGTATTATGTGGCCCTCCAGCGGAGAATATTGTGTACTAAGTGCCGGACAATCTATGGACGACAACTAATCGAAATAGTGCATTTTAGTCGCCGCGCGACAAATCGACAACAGCCAATCGGCTCAGACTCTTGTTAGCGTCGCTCGTTACGTCATCTCCGCCCGTTTGCCGACAAGACGGAAGACGAGACTTCGCTCGCCATTCCGTTCTCGACTTCGTTGTGGCACACTTGTGTAATTTCTGTGAGGCATTATTCCGCCATTTCCAATTTAAACTAATTGTCATTAATTGTCGTAATTTTTGAGAGCTGAGACTCTTTACTATTATTATTGCTCAGGTGTGAGCCTTAAGGTGGTCAGTCTCTCAAGACCGAAAAAAAAATCGATTTTTTTTTTTCGTTTAATCGATTCAAAAACTAGAATGATTCAATTGTTTGCAACGTTTATATCCAACTTCAGATAAATGTAATTTGTATGATTATAAAGTTGTATCTTATCGAATCTTTGAGGCCTGTTTTCTCAAAACTATATTTTCGCAAACTGCGTACACGATTACTCAAAAACTATTCAACCGATTGACTTCGTTCAACTCTCATTTTGTACAGTATTAAAAACTAATATTAACTAATACTATTATATTAATATTTTTATAAGCACAAATATTAGAAAAATTGTCATAAAAAATCGTATTTTTGGTTAGAACAGTGAAAACTTTCATTAATAATCGGTTTTCATTAGGTTTTTTTTGGTTCACATAGAGTAAAAAAGTATAAAAATTAAGAAAATCACAGAGACTTCTGTCTAAGTTGAGAATTACAGACGTTCCAGTGCACCATGACTTACTCCGCCATTTTAGAACATTTTCGTGTCTTTTTTTTTTTAAACTAGTTCGAAAGTTGATGAAAATAACCCTTAAAGATTTGGGAGTGTGACCTTTTCTTTTATTTCGAAAGTCATGTTTATCGAGCAGTATACTTTTCGCTCCCGACCTGGAAAAGGTAAGGTTATTATCCCAGGCAGTGACCCTTTTTAATGATCTCATTGGAGCGAACGTCCCCTCCACTGCACGGCTGACAGATCTATCTCCTCTTCTACTGCTTCCTCTCAGCCAATGGCCAGCCCTATTCTCCCCCGCCGTTTTCATTTCCCACACAATTTTGGAGGCAAAATGTTTTCGATTGAATGGCTATCAAACTCACAGATGTGAGCAGTGGGCAGAAGCAAGTGCTGATTTTAATAAAAAAACAAATGCTTGTGAATCTTTCCACTGTCATTTTAATCAGTTATTTAATCAAGCGCATCCGAATATTTTTCATTTCACTGAAGTTTTCAAAGAGATTCAACTTCAAATGCACATTAAGGGCATTGAATAAACGAAGTCTAAATTTTTGTGCCGACGCCAATGCATTGTCGCAGCAAACAATATGGCTGCGCGGAAGATGGCAGATAAATTTCAATTTCACGTCGGGAATTTTATGATTATGCACAATTCCGACATTTATGAAACATTCGCGGGTCAGACATGAAATTCTATAACTACCAACTACAAGTCAATAAGAAAAAATTTCGCGATTGATAACGCACAAAGCCGTAAATAGGGGCCAAAGTTCAACAACACCATCGGAAAATGATCAAGTTT
>JAUESH010022851.1:0-11970 GCA_032275165.1 Synergus magnus
CCTGTGTCAACCAACATTCGGAAAAGTTCTCCTTCAAAATCTACAGTGACGAAGAATCGTTCATCTTCTTCCTGTACCCTATCTGCCTTCAAATATTCTGATTTTTCAGAGACAGGGAGCTGCTCACCTGTCACCTGCGTATTTAATCTTGGATTTACATTGTTGTGAGGCACCGCGTCCTTAATTTTTGACATATCCTTAATGTCTGTCTCCGCGTCATCGAATCTGCCTTCAATCTCCTCGATTTCGTTTGCCTCATGTAACATCCCTATTCTTTCTATGATAATTTTCGTAACTTTTTGCTGTCCTAACGGCTTATTCTGTTCCTTTGTCCCATAACTTAGACTTTTCTTATTATTTCGGGATGTTTCAAGATCACTTTCACTTATCTCGAATTCCGAATTTATTGACTGGTCCTCATAACTCTCAGTCCTATTATTACTTTTATTATTCGACACTACCTCATCGAAACTATCATCGTTCTTACTTTTTTGCCTGAACCATAGTGAGATTTCTTTTTCATCGCGCTAATCGTCTCTTTCGGTTCCGCTATCTCCACGAAAATCAAAATGCGCCGATTATCTATCTCCTTTTTCTTCATGCAAATTCGATTCGCTTTCAACCAATCTCCTTTTCAAACTTACTTTGTTCCGGGAGGGCTGTGGGTTGGGATTCCATTTTAAATTTCACTTTTAGGTTATCTGGCAACCACCAAACTTTGTTTTGGTAGTCAAGCCTGACTCCCAAGGTTTCCAACCTATCTGTACCTATATACATTTTAACATCTGAATCTCGCCCTTTTACTCTAGATGAATTCGAAACTGAATCTCGCGAAATGCCAATATCGCTTTCGCTAACCTCCATTGAGCCTGAATGCATTTCCCTTGCAATTCCTTATTTTGTCGTAGTTCCCTAACCCGACCTCCGGTTTTCCTAACCTCTTCCGGCTTCCGTATTTCTCTATGTCCTTTCTCCACATTTTGAGTTCTTCATTCGTAAGTGGGCTACTGTCTCCCAGGAAATCCTCGTACTGTTGCATATACTCGGCATCCTCCCAAGTTATATTGTTTACTAACGCCTCCAAAAGACGCTCATAATTTTTCCTCATCGTTGCAAATTCTATTTTTTCTTCTCGCGCCACGCGTCTAAACCGTTTCCTATCATTCCAGTCCTCCACGAACCTGGTATATCTATTTTCGGTTTCCAAATAAATTAGATTAACCTTTGCTCTTAGCTTCTGAAATCTTTCGGCCTGAGTGTATGTGAGAGTCTCTGTTATCGTTTGTGTCGAAGTATCGGTGTGAGTCGGCGTCTGTGTTCGTGTACCTGTCATACGAGCTTTCCTTCGCTCCTCGGATTCCGCCATTTTGGTTTTACTCCTACTCGACCTACGTTCCATGTTCACCACACGATCGGATTCGCTTCCACACCCGGTATATAAATGCTTGAAATTTTCTTGGTGCGATTTACTTCGCCACCTTGTATACAAAGTTTTCTAATTTTTGCATATGAAATATTTCGAGGGTCAGTGTTACGTGCCGGCTTTCAGGAAATATTTTATTATTTTTATTTCTCATGAATTCAATTCTAAACTCATGATTTCGTAAAGTATAAATTCGACATTATTTTCAATAAGGTCGATAACACGCTAAAGTATTTCCTTGACGTTGCCGGCTAACGTAACCTGAGCCGTTCACATGACAACGCGAACGCTACATTGTGAAATAATGAATATGCTCTTGAAATAATCAAGCAATTTTATTCTTAGTTAATTTAATATTTTATTCTTGCGTATTATCTCATATATATAACTCTTCTCAAATTTAGCTATCTAAAAAACCTAAAAATCAAAATACGACTCCACGTGGTTGAACGAAGTATGAATGGGAACGTATGAAAACAATGGCTAATCAAAGCAAGCACGTGTATCTACGCCACACCTCTTGCATATGATCTCTACTGCTAAGACGGGCGGCCATCATTCTTTACATATGATTGTAACCATGCCAACCAAGAGACGCGTTATCGGTTCGTTCCTTCCTCACACCTCTCCTAAGCAACCTTTATTCTCAAGTTCGTCCTTCCACATTCTCCAGTCGGTAATTAAGACCTACATTACTATAAACAAATGCAATGCTTTAGGAATCTAATTTATGAAATATTTTCCAATAAAAGAAACTTCTATGTAATAAATATTCTTTTCGAATTAAAAAATAGAACTTGCAATATTTCTTCGAATATTGCGAATTGAAGTATCTTGAATATTGCAATCAGTTACGATTTTGCAATACCTTTAAATTAATTTCTCATTTTTATGAAGCAACAGTCGATGAACTAGAATTAAATACAGATTCAACAAATTCCTGCGAACATAGAAGCAAAAACTATTGCCTCAAGTTTTCGTAAGTCAGACCATCGACCTGAAAATCCTGACTCTTCAAAATTTCCCACCATTTTTAACCCGAATAACGCTCTTAAAGTAGGCATAATAAAAATCAGACAATCAGTCTTTCTTTCGCCGTTCGATGAGCTTCTCCTCCGGATTGAGAAGTCTCTATAGATAAAAAGTATTCTTAAAAATTCGACGCCCGTCTCGATAGTACGATATCAAGTGCCGCAATATCACGGGTAGCTCCTTATATCTGTCCGCTAATTTCCGGTAAGCCGCTAGATTCGCGCCAGCAAATTAATTCGGTGATAGGGAATCAAACAGAAGACATCCCAAGATATTGGAACCGGTTCGCTTGGAGTAAGAGACGTAAAATTCCGTCAAAATCAATCGGCTTAGGGATGAAATCCTTCGGGAACTAATCCAAATATCTGGGCAGGCAAAAGGTCTGCCGTTTTAACGATATTTGCCCGAAAGATTTCAGACCGCCAGAAGAAGGCTATCCGGGATTTCTTCCGCAAAGTTTAGTGAATTCGATGTTGGCGTTTAGCAGTACCAAAAGGGTGCGCATCGCATTCGCTTGAACTTGCCTGAAGGGTCCACTGACCCTCGCGTTCTGCCCGCCACACCGTAGGGTGACTCTCTTTATACCAAACTTTGGCAAACTTGTAGAAACTAGCGCAAGGGTTTCTAATTCACGCTTGAATCTCAAAACAAGTGGGAATTAGAAATCTTAACATTAAGCACCGGGCTCACGAGAAAATTCTCTGGGAAGGGCGTTAGGATTTAATCGCCTTCGTGCCTTCCGGTTTAGAGCCATCAGTGTTATTTTCGCGTGATTTCAGTGACGATTCGCGAAGCGTGGGAGTGAAAAGCCTTGCTTGTGTCGTTCGAAATTTTATGTATGTGAGTGACATGTTCCAAGGACTTGAGTGGTTTTTTTTACAGCCCAATAGGAAAGAATGGGATTTGCCTAGAGCTTCTCCGCTTCCTTCCTAGTGGTAGGATAAGGATTTTAAGGATAAAATTTGGTGATGTATCACCCTCTTGTTTACTAGATTTAAGTATCTTGTCTTAACTTTCTTCCTTTGACCGAGCAACACTTGTAACTTCTTTTGGGAATCATATTTGTCTATTCAAATCAGGGGGTTTCAGAATATATTCTTAATTATTTTTTCCTTGTAAAAATCTGTGTAATCATTTAATTATCCTCCCATACAACATGTGCAAACCATCCTAACCAGGAGGCGATTACTTATCCCGCAACACAATTGGGGATTCGGATTCTTTTCGGAACTCTCCGACCAGCCTACTACATATTGAATTTTCCTTTTGACAGGACTTTCTTTTTTTTTAAATTCAATTTTTTTTGGTTCGTTACAAAAATATGCTGGCAGCGGTGGGAGAATAATCCCCACGGTTCGCCATCGGCTTCGCTACTTGTGACATTTTAAAAAATTGCTAATTTTCAAAATATATCTTATCTGAAAACATGTGTCAAATTTTTTATGTGTGTTATAAAATATCAATATGCTGTGTTCCTTTTGGTATTCTATTGTAATGAAATTAGAACTCATCTAGCGTGAAATTCACGAAGAAGGTTCTAATTGAACTAGTTTCTACCCCCGAGCGGTAACTTCGCTGAGGGGTTGAAATTTTTACAAAGAGTAACCAGTAGCGATACAACATAATTCTACATGCACTTCTTTTTTCTGATATTTTATTGCAATAAAATTGGATCTCCTCTAGCGTGGAATTCGCGAAGGTTCCAAATGACTTAGTTTCTACCCTCGAGCGGTAACTTCGCTGAAGGGTTGAAATTTTTGCAATAAAAACAGATTTAAGAAGGTGATTTTTTTTTCATATATCCGAATTCTTCAACGATATTATTTACAAACAATTGGAATCCACCTAGCGGTAATTTCGCGGAGGAGGATCCGATTGGACAATTTCTACCCTCGAGCGGTAATTTCTCAGATTTAGCAGTATTCCACGACTTGACGGAAATAACCCGACCAGACAGACAAAAAACACTTATCCCTATAAATATCCACCTTGGTCCCATACCCTCTCCTCCTGAAGACGATACTCTAGCTTTTCCAAGGAAGTTTGCAGACTTCTCAGATAAATTCGAAGACCTATTGTCTGAACAAGAAAAAGACGTAAGAGAATTTCAAAGGGAGAAATTAGGAAACAAGTGATTGCTTTGAATTCAGAGGAGGAAAAGGCAGATGAGGCATTGGAAGACTCGTTTTCAGAGTTCACTATCGTATACGAAAAACTAGTTAAGTTATTTATTCTGAAATCAGATACCTCGCCCCAAAGCGCGAGCTCTCGCAACATAGTCGCGCTCTTTTCAGGCATACTTGAAACTCGGTCAACAACCAAGATACCACTATCTATAAACTCAACACCTGGCCTTCATGCCGCCTTTTGTTTCCGAAATTTTCCGCCCTCAGTTTCCCCATGTTCCGGAAACTGTCTCCTTAAACTTACCCGCTTCGACGAATGGAAATATTGTTTTTAGTGTCAACGTAGATAGCCCTTTTAATTTCATTAATGAGATCTCGTTGAGTGAAATAGATGCAATCGATCGATCGATCATAGATATTTTTAATGACGGCCAATTTGTCTCTATTGGTGAAATAAAGCTATCTTTTCTAGACCAAGTTCTTACCTTTAAAGTTAGTTCTGTCCTGAATCCCTTCCCCTTAGATGGAGTTCTAGGAATTCCAGGATTGATTTTGCTAGGGCTTGACTAAATTATATAGCTGGAGAAAAGAACGAAATAAAAGGATATATAATCTATAAGTTCCCACGATCTCTGTATTCTGATTTCCTTGTGAAGAATGTCGAATTTAATAATTTGTTAGGTGGATCTAATGCTGACTGCGTTAGAAATAACCACACAATTATTTAATCTCAGATCGATTTTGGAACAATCCTCCAACGAGAGCGATCGAC
Source organism: Synergus magnus (assembly GCA_032275165.1). Taxonomy (NCBI): domain Eukaryota; kingdom Metazoa; phylum Arthropoda; class Insecta; order Hymenoptera; family Cynipidae; genus Synergus; species Synergus magnus. The sequence goes on from JAUESH010022851.1 coordinate 5,354, forward strand.
AATCTTTGCAAGAAATTATCTCAAATTTGGAAGATCTTTCCGTAATCTTGTGTGAACTTGCTAATGAGTTAAACCAGCGCACAACACACGAGAACTAGACTGAATATTTGCTTTTGCCGACGACCGTCGCATCGTGACTTCGTAAGAATAATATACCTGATTGTGAAAGCATTTTGCAAGCATGACAGTTGAATTTCTTTAGCTCAAGTGCTTGGCCCCATTTCTATTCTTTTATCCGAGTTATAATCAATTACTACTGAATATTCGTCGTTTGACGGAAAGACCGGAATTATTATTTGACATATATTTATTTTTCTCAACAAAATATAGAAATGGCAGATGCTCGTTTTTGATCTTAACTGAATTCTGCCTTGCAAAATAAAATCCGGTGTGGACCAAATTCCCTAAATAAATCCTCCTTTTGAAATAGGTCAATGAAGTTTATTTATGATTTTAAATTTAAAAAATCATAAATTTCACGGCTCTTCCGCGCAGATTCCACTCTAGATTAAGTTCTAGAATTGCGAAAGCAACGTGAGGTCGGTGGCGTCTGAGTTAATCGACCTGTTTCTTTAAAGTAAGGTAGCGAGATTTCGTTTATCAATATTATTATTGATAATCCAAATCTTGAGCAGCCCTTCCGCGCTGATTCTGATCTAGATTCTGTCCTAGATTCGCGAAAGCGATCCAGGGTCGGTGGCGTCTGTGGCTCTTACGAATTCCCCTACCCAAACATCCACCCCTGTTCGTTGAAAAAATTGGTGACGCGAAATTTACAATAACAATATAAAAAATTGATGTTGTAATCTTTGCAGCTCTTCCGCGCAGGTCCTTATCTATACCCTATTCTAGATCGCGAAAGCACTTTCAGGGCCGGAGGCGTCTGAGTAACCAATCTTTTCATTTAGAAAGGAGCACAATTTCTAATGGTTATTTATTTACTCTATTAATTAACTATTCTAAATTCTTGTAACTCTCTCGCACTACACGTTTCAGAGTGGAGTTGTGGTTGAGCTCTCTTTCGCCTTCCCAATGCCTAAAATTAATCCAAAATCGTTGCAAATTCCAAATGCAAATAACGGGAAAAGATGGGAAGCGAAGAAATCCAATAAAGGGGTAAAATCGATTTCTGCAAGCTCAATAATTTATAATAATTTAGTAAAACTCGTGAAGAAGGTAATTCCCGTTTTAGCCGTCAAACCGACAATTCGACCTGTCGCTGAAGAAAATCAAGCAGCTGGTCCAGCGACAGTAAATGTCGAAATAATAATTCTTGATTTACATATCGAGCAAGCATTAGAGCAGAGAAGAGCAGCTGTTTTGCAGGAAAATCATCCCCGTCATGCAGCCCAAGTTCCCGCGTAAAATGCTATGGAAATTGTGAACCTAACAGACTCTGACGTTTCCGATTCTGAGATTTCTGACGCAGAAACAATATTTTCCGAGTCAGGGCTTAATTAATTTCCTGATCAATCGAAAATTATCCCTACCCTATCCCAATTGGGAAACTCAAAAGGAATCACAATCCTATTTATTTCTATAGGTGACCTACTGACTACGGTCGATTGTGCTAATAAACGCGTTTAAACTGTATTCGAGTCTTTAAAAACATAATTAGTGTCAAACACTCATAATATAACAAAGACCAGCGAATTGAGCTCGCCTGCGCTAATCTCTGGTAGCCAAGCACGGCCTTGTCACCCGAGCTGAGTCAACGTCCCCGCACAAGGAACCGGCCGGTTGTCGCCATATCGCGGCACTACGCGAATCCGACACCCGATCCGATAAAGTCACCGACCTGATTATTTCCCCTACCCAAACACTAAACATAGTCTTTAGAGATTCTATACCTAAATAAATGCGGTGTGGCTCCCCCCCCCCCTTTTGAATTATCCCCTCGATCTATTTAAATACCTTTCTCAAAATGAATAAAGATTCTTCAAATCACTCGGAAGTCCACTACGAAGATGAAATGGAGGATCATCGGCATAATAATGAACTCTCTTTTGCAAAACATGACTTTGCAAAGCAGCACTTACAATATACCGGAATTCAACGGAAAAACTCCACCCTTGAGAGACTTTATACAGGATGTAAAGAATGGAGCCGCTTTCGTAACACCGACCACGGAGGCCATGTTTATAAAGGTTGTGCTGTCCAAACTAAAGGGGATTGCTAGAGACAGCGTCAGAGACAAGACATTCCCGACTATAATGGATCTAGTTGACAATTTATTAAAACGGTTTGCCCCCACAAGAAAATACCAGTGGTACTTCGAGGCTATCGTCAACCTAAGAATCACTCAGAAGGAGTCGCTCAGTGACTATTATGACCGATTACAAGGATTACTGAGCGGGGCACGAAGTACACTCGAAGATAAATATACTGGAAGGCACGGGGCTGTAAGAGCTTCAGACATAATGCTCATACCAGTACAGGACTGCGCCTTAGATGCATTCATTAGAGGGCTTCCGGACGAAATGTCCATATTTGTGGACACAAGAAACCCGAAGAATCTAACGGAAGCGATGGAGTATGCCCTGCATATAGAAGAATGATTGGCCTACAGTGAAAAGGCTAAGGCTATGGCCTCTACATTTTATATGGCCAGGCAAGATGATGAAAGCCGCCACCCGAGCCCTTACTCTAAACAAATGGAGACCAGGGAACCTGCTGATAAGAGGGTAACCCCAAAGGTGGTAACCTTTGGTTTCAATAATCAGCAACCCTATACAGGGACCTATCAGCAATATACCCCATATGTATTCCAATTCCCCTGCTTCATGCCGCAGCAGGCGCTGTATGCTAGATGGAACAACCAAGGGAAATCACCCTCTAGGTCCAATTCGCCCGGACCTAACAAGAATTTAAACTTGCCTCAGACTCCTGGTGCAGACGCGACCAAGAGCCACAGTCACCAACCGCGTCGGAATTCCAATCAGTATCCGGAGAATTCCATAGGATCTTTCGTTCAGGGCGAGAATCAAAAGACTCCCCCGTCGTAACAATAATTTCTAAAAATTTCAAAAATTCAACCGCAAATTCCTGGTGGATCCAGAATCGGACTTGAATTTAATAAAAATGAGTGCTCTAAAATTAGACACCATATTTGACCCTAATAAAACGGTACTACTCGCGGGGATCACTAACCACCCCGTGAGAACTATAGGATCGCTTACCATCGAGATTTTAAACGAGCCTGTGGAATTCCACCTTGTAAAGGACTCATTCCCTGTGTCTAGCCAAGGAATATTGGGAAGAGCCTATCTTCGACAAGAACAGGCAGAGCTTTCTTTCAGGCACAATACTATGGTTACAGGATCAAGACCCGTAACACCCATAGGATTCATAGATGAGGAATCCCAAAAGGCAATGAAAACCTTAAGAGGCGAAATAAAACCATTTCGCCGAATACTAAAAATCAGGGCTAGATCAGGGCAGGTCGTCCCTATCGATGTATCTACCGCTGAAATAGCTGAAGGGCATTTGCCCCGTATAAACACCCCGAGAGGATTATATATGGGTGAAGCCGCTGTAACTATAAATGAAGGAGTATGCCATGTGATGGCAATTAACACCATGGATACGGACGTGAATTTCGAAGTCCCACTCCAAGAAATCTTCCCCTATGAGACTTATGAATTTCCCGGAGGAAATTCATCCGACTACGACTCGGAAGATTCACAACCAGAAGCCTTAGATGAGGCTCCAGACTCAAACCTAAGTCGCGTTGAAAAAGTGAAGAAGGCTCTGCACGTTTCTCACCTGACTAAAGAAGAAATAAATTAAGTGCATAAATGGGCAGAAGAATTTTCTGACATTTTCCACCTGAATGGTGAACGATTATCCTGCACTAATTTAATTCAACATCGAATTCCAACAATTGATGATAAGGTGATATCAAAGAAACCCTACAGACACCCTCCCAATACCTCAGAGGAAGTAAACGCGCAAACAGAAAAACAATTGAGTGCTGGAATCATTCAAAAATCAAGTTCTCCCTACAATTCTCCTGTTCTAATAATCCCGAAAAAGAAGGTAGACTACAAACTACTCAATGAAAAAGTTGTAGGTGACGCCTATCCCTTGCCCAACATCACAGACATTCTGGACCATCTAGGAACAGCTCAATGTTTCTCTGTTTTTGATTTAGCTAGTGGATTTCACCAAGTGGAGACTCACCCAGAGGATCGAGCCAAATCAGCATTTTCAACGCCAAGAGGACATTTTGAGTACATAAGAATGCCTATGGGTATCAAAAATGCACCAGCCACATTCCAGCGATTGATGGACAACGTGCTGACACGGATGTACGGAACCGAAGCTTTCATTTACCTGGATGATATAATCATCCATTCAGAAAATCTGAAAGAACACGATGCCAAGGTCAAGCGGCTGTTCGGTCGACTCAGAAACGCCAATCTGACGCTCCAACACGACAAGTGCGATTTTCCCCGCACCGAGGTTGCCTATCTAGGCCATATAGTGGGCCGAAATGGAGTAAAACCGAACCCTGCTAAAATCGAGGCAATAAAGAATTTCCCTACCCCAACAAATGTAAAAAACATTCAGGCAATTTTTAGGACTTTCAGGTTATTACCGAAGGTTCATTAAGGACTATGCCAAATTGGCCAAACCCTTAACCCACCTTCTGAAAAAGGATGTTCCTTTTAAATGGGGCATGGCGCAAGCTCGAAGCTTCCGAAAGCTCCGCCGGTATTTAACCAAAGGACCGATCTTGCAGTATCCCAATTTCGAGAAAACCTTTAAATTAACAACAGATGCTTCTGAATTCGCCGTAGGAGCAGTTCTCACGCAAGAGAAAGAGAAAATCGATATGCCAGTGGCATATTTTTCAAAAACTTTAAATGAAAGAGAATTGAGATACGAAAAATCTGAAAAAGAATGCCTGGCCATCCTTTACGCGGTGGAAAATTTCAGGCCCTATCTCTATGGCAGAGAATTCATATTGGCCTGCGATTATGAGCCCGTACACTGGATGACCTATGTTGAAAATCCTGGAACCAGACTAATTAAATGGAGACTGAAGTTGAAGGATTACCAGTACGTATATGAATACAAGAAAGGAAAACTAAACAAGGGAGTCGAGGCCTTATCGGAAAATCCAGCCTAAGAAAAAAACGACCAGGAATCCAGCGATTCCGATGAATATGAAGATTCTTCTTGCGCGGATGAGAAGGAAGGAACTTCCCTAACCCCTTATAAGCCACCCTGTATTGACGAAAAAGATCCATTCTCGCGAGTATTGGCCATACACGTGAGATCAACCCCTAACAAGGTCTTTCCAGTATCCAGAAAGTCAGTACCACACGCACATGACCTTTTGAAACCTGGTAGTTCTTCGGAAAGAATTACCCGGTTCAGGAAAAAGATGCAGTCACAAAACGCTGCATGGATGGCTCAAAAATCTGAGCCTAAACCCATCTCTATACTAAAAAAACCTTCACTAGGTTCAAAATCTCCGAAGGATTCACAACTTAATCCTGCCAACCCAAGGACAGTTACCATCAAGCACTCGAAACATCATCCCTCTACTAGAGTTTAACCGAGGTCATGAGGAAGACTAAGATCATCAGAGTCCAAGGACATCGATGACGAATACGTCCCCCCCACTGGAACAAAAATGCCAGCCCCAGATATCAGCGGAATAGCTACTCGCCTTTCAAGACGTAGAAAGGAAATTCCGCTAATTCAACCGACGTCTACATCGATGGAGCATGTATTTACAATGCTACTGACGGTTTAAGGGCAGGAATCGGAGTGTGGTTCGGCCACAAACATCCCTTAAATGAGTCTCGACCAGTCAGCGGATGGCAGACTAATAATGCGGCAGAAATCGAAGCCCCAATTGAGGCTGCGAAAAGAGCCAAAGAGGCCGGAATAACTAAACTCCGAATAAACACAGATTCTAAATTTCTAATTAACAGCACCATTACTTGGATTCCAAATTGGGAAGCTAATGAGTGGAAGGGTTATGATAAAAAACCCATACAGAATCGTGCTGAATTTGAAAGGCTAAAACAAGCCTTAGAACCACTGGACGCGGAATGGATTCATGTTCCTAGTCATCAAGGCAACGAAGGGAATGAAGCCGCAGATTTGCTGGCTCGTGAAGGTATAAATAAAGAACTACCCCCTTCAAGTCCAGATTCAGAAAATGAAGGTAGCGACCAGCCATCCGCCCCTCAGCCAATTGCCAGAAGGGTCCCTACTTCCATTATTGACAGTGAGGACTCTGATGAAGAAGAAGCCACGATTCCACCCTTATGCAAAATTTGAAAAATCTATTACCGATCGAGGCATAGATTTGTCCGAAGTTGAAGCCGAATCCTTGCTATGGGATCATGAAGGGCCGAACGATGAATTACACCCCGTATGCACGCATGTCTCGGATGGAGCAGATGATTAAGCCCTTCTTGAAGATTTGAAAGCTCTCGATCCTTGCAATCAATACGACGATGACGCGTTCTCAGAGAGAGTTATAAACTTCCTTCAACGTTACGAACAAAATTTGAAAGGTCAGCAAGAAAATAAGGAGGATCCCCCTCCACCAACAATAAGTAGGGATAGCGAAGCTAAATTCATCCCCTCCAAGG
>JAUESH010022958.1:0-11951 GCA_032275165.1 Synergus magnus
AGAGAGAGAGAGAGAGAGAGAGAGAGAGAGAGAGAGAGAGAGAGAGAGAGAGAGAGAGAGAGCTGGAGATAGACGATAGAGTAACCAAGGGGGAGAAAGGGAGAGAGCAGTCGCGTATTGATCGTGTCGCACGGGGGTGGAGCAACCACGAACCGACTAGCTGGTCTACTTGCCTGCCATGTGAGCCCGACAAAAAGAGAAGTACCAAAAGAGACAAAGAGGCAAATCAAAAAATGAGTGAGAGAGAGGAGATGATAAAAATAGTCAAGGAGGGGGACAAAAATGCAAGAAAAAATAGAGAAGGAAAGAGAATAATAGAGAATGCAACACTTCCAAAACGGGTCTTAGTTCGCTGATCCTTTAACTCAGCTCTTCATACTCTGCAAATAATACTTACTTCTGACCCGATCAAGAAACGCTTTTTCAACACTATTAAAAATTTTTGTGATTTTATAACACTTTACAATACAAAATGTAAAATTACAATAAATGCATTGTATTTTATAATAGATTTTTATTTATATATATATTTTAAACATTTCATGAATTATGACTAAGTTGAATGGAAAAATCATTAAATACAATTTAATTAAGGGCATGTGATAATTAACATAAGAAGAAATTTAGTTTCGCCAACTTTACGTTCGTAATAATAAATATTTTTCGCTAAAACTAGACAATTTAGCTCTGTTTGTAGGAAACGGAGGTAGATAACCTAGTTAAAAAAAAATATTTATTATGCCGAACGTAAAGTTAGCGAACCTAAATTTGCATTTAAGGGATCTCAAGAAATTTGAATGAATTTAAAGGATTTCATGGAATTTTAACCCATAAAGTGCACGTAGGGTATTTGACACCCGCAAAAATTTTTGTAACAAAATATTCAATAGCGGATGAGTAATTCGCGATGCACTTAATGATCGGTTTACCAACAATGCACTTTAAGGGTTAAGAAATTATAAAAGTTTATTTCAGGAATTTTATAGGTTGTTGTGAAATCTTTTTAGCTTTAGAAGATTTTTTAGGAATGTCAAAAGATTTCGTGGAATTTTCAGGGACAGCAAAAGATTTTGAAGAATTCAAGGGATTTTAACAGATTTAAATAAGTTTTAAAACTCCTTTGAGACTGGACATTTTTTTTTAATCACACTAAACAATAAAAATCTTTTTACATTTTTTTTTTTAATCCTTTAAAATTTTTTCACACATTTTAAATGGCCTAGTTTTAGTGAAAAATATTTATTATTGCAGATGTAAAGTTGGCGAAACTAAATTGGCTCTCATGATAAGCTTATGATAGCCTTTAGACGGTCTGAATAGCCCCCGATCAGATCCACAACATTTATTCACATGGGATGAAAAATTTTTGAAATATCTTAAAATATTTTTCAAAAAAATTTTAATCCTTTGAAGTTTTTTGAAGTTCTAAGTGAATCTAATATAATAAACAATAACATTGCGCAACGGGTGACAATGTGACAAAGAAATTTAAGAAATCAATATTAAGATTCTACAATTGACCGTTATGGCCCGAGTATAATTTGAGAAATATAAATCAGCAAATGCGAATTAAATCAATAAGAAATAACTAACAATTTAACGAATAAATAAGAATCGCACTCAATAAAATGTAGAAAATGCACACAATAAAACATATATGATTTGCAATGGGCCACGACAAGAAATACCATACATAAATTAAATAAATATTGATCACAGTAGGCGAGTAAAATCATACACATAGATTTCATTCATTCATATACATAAGCATAAGTCGCAATGGGTGAAGACATTAATTTAAAGACAAGAAACCCTCAAATATTCAAATAAATCAGTTATTAAATAAAAGTTCGCAATGGGCGAAAACAATAGAGACAACAAATACAATATCCCAGGTGCCAAGTTCGATCGGCTGCCAGAGCTTGATCATCGGCCCAAAGTCGGCCCTGCTTTGGTAACCGATCTACGGTAACCAGAGTTGGGTCGAGTAAGGTGTTATCAAGCTGCCATGGTCCCACTGACTTTGGCAACCGACGTCGGCGGCGGATAAACTGTGACAGATTAGTCGGTATAACCGCAAGAATGCGGTCGGTCCGACTCTGGATACAGCAGTCCGTTAGCCACAAGTCACCTTGATGCACCCGACGTTCGGCCCAACCTTGGCCCAAATATGGGCCGACCGTCCGATATACTCTGGTTCATTGTTTCAAAAAGACCGCGAAAGTACGGTCGGCCCGACTCTGGGCAAGAGATGGCCCGTACGTCGGCATAACATTGGCTTGTACATGTCACCATGACGCACCCGACGGTCGGTCAAACCTTGGTCGGTCATCGGATATACTCTGGTTCGTTATTTCAAAAAGACCATGAAGTTACAGTTGGCTCGACTGTGGACAAGAGTTGGCCCGTCCGTCGAAGTAACATTTGCCCGTAACATTGGTTGAAAATTATCTAACCTATGCTGGTTGACTGCTGTAGGCAGCTGTAGGTGTGGATTTCTTTTACGATAAGTAAGTGCGATATTCAATATAATAATATATTAATAGATTTGATTTCCATATTGCGCTGTATATTGTTATTTTCATTTTGTCTTTATTAGGTCAATTGCAGTTACAGTTTGTTTAGTGAGATTTACGAAGTTTACGCTTTTAATTTCAACGGATAACTTTAGTTTTTAAGTTAGAAAAGTTGCCATGCATTTGGTCGAAAAAATCGAGGTTAATTAAAATATTGTATACTTTTATTTTTAATGAATATGTCATTTGAATAAACACTGGTTTACCTAGATACGTATTTTTCATTTCAACGGCAGTATTGCGAAGTCAATGGTTAGCAGTTAAGATCGGTTTATTATTATTTGCCTGATTGGTTCGACCATTGGTTCCCAAGAGTGGCCCTACCATTGATTACAAGGTTGGCCGGACGCTTCTTGCCAATGTTATACCAACCCTCAAAAATCAAAGTTAGCCCCACATTGTTGCCCAAGGTTAGGCCGGCATCATATTAATAGATGGCCCATATATGGGACCAAATTTCGGGCCGACGTTGAGAAACCAAGGGCGGTTGACCGTTATCATTTAGCTGGCTGGCCCGATCTGTGGCGCGTAAAGTTGGACCGATTATCCGAAGGTTGGCCCGAACCTGGGATGTCGTTATCAAGTCTCACGCTCCCATGTGCGAACTGACCATCGGCCGATGGTTAGGCCAACCATTGGACGGTCGGTCCAACTTTGTGCGCCACAGCTGGGCCAACCAGCAAAATGATAACCGCCCTTGGTTTCTCAACGTCGACTGGACATTCAACATTCAACTGCATTCTTGGGGTTGTACCGACCAATCTGCCACAGTTGGCCCGATTGTCGACTTAAACTTGGGCCAGAATTGTGCCGACCGTCGATTTTTCACCCACCGTCGACATTGGTTGCCAACGTCGGTGAGACTGTGGCAGCTTGAAAACACCTTAGTCGACCGAACTCTGGTTATCGTAGATCGGTTACCAAAGCAGGGCCGACTTTGGGCCGATGGTCAAGCTCTGGCAGCCGATCAAATTTCGCACCTGGGCTATTAATAAATAAAGTAAGACGATCGACTTTGGACAATGCGAAGATCGGCGAAATCTGATTCCATCAATTAGAGTCAGCCGAGGAATCTCTCGAGCCATGGAGGACCATTTTGTGCACTCAGAAAAAAGTTTGTTTAAACTAAACAAAAAAATTTGTGTGATTTCGTATAATTCAATGAAACAAGTTTCTTACTTCAATTAACAAAACATTTATTTAATTTTAATAAATGAAGAATATCTACCTTATTGATTGAAATAAATACTTTGTTTGGTATATATGTTTGATTTAAACAAAGGATTTGTTTAACTTGAAAAATTCCCGCCGTATTAATTGAAACAAATAATTTGTATGGTATATTTTTTTGTTTTAAACAAAGTATTTGTTTAATTCAAACAAAAAATACAATAATTTTCGTTTTCAGAAAATTACTAATTTCTACAAATGATGACAAGTAAATAAAATGTTCTAATAAAAAGTGAATAAACTGTAAGAGAAGTGAAAAAGTGACAAAGTGTCAAAAACTGGTTTGCATTCAAATACGCCCAATTTGTAGCCGTACGTCATCAGCCTCCGTGGCGTAGTGGGTAGAGCGTCGAGTTTTAAAATTCCGCTCTTCCCGTGCGTCTTGCGTTCAAGTTTTGGTTCCGCAATATCGAAGAAATCAATTTTTCATTCGTTATGGAGATATATCTTAGATAAATGGAACTATAGTAAACATTGATTTCATTTTTTTATCAAAGTGATAATTTGTTTAATTCAAACAAATTTTGTTTGAATCAAACAAACTTTTTTCTGAATGTGGGAGCTTTCCTTCCTTCCGAATCAGACCAAACACCCTCGTCTTTCGGATAGCAATGAGAATTGCATTACATACATGATAAATAAAAGCGAGAATTAAAGCGCCACACTGGAAACACAAATCAAGCAAAAGAAGAACACACAATTAGCACACCGATCACCTTTATCAAGACTGCACAAATTAGAGTATAATCGGTACAAGAAAATTACCTCTCAGATCTCTCTGAGTGCGAGAAAACGGCGCCGAATTATGCCCTATTGTTAGGCGGAGAATCAATTGATTTCTAATTCCTCGTACGATCCGCGCTCGCTCGTCACCTCGGTTTTCCCAATTTCCCTACTCTTAGTTAAATGTGCGTAAGGTAATTGGTCGCTAATTTCTAGCATCCATCCATACTCGATACATATTAATAAAGAGCGTGAAATATAATTCGATCGCCTCATTTGTCAAACGTGCAAATTGTGCGTCATCAGCCTCTGTGGCGTAGTGGATAAAGCATTGAGTTTTAATTCCGCTTTTCCCGCTCATCTTGCGTTCGATTCCTGGTCCTGATATGGAAGAAATCAATTTTTTAGTCGATATGGTGTACGTTTTAGATAAGGGAACGTTAGTTTAAGTTACGTTAACTTTTTTTCTTTTTCTTTTCTTTTATTTTATTTTATTTTTTTTTTTTTTCTATAAAAAATGATTCTCTTCATGTATGCCTGTAAGACTTTTTAGTCTACTCTGATTTACCACACACCTACCCCAGTGAACACTTTGAGTTACTGCATACTCCCCGTAACGAGTCTTTTTTTCAGTCTCCGCACACTTGAAGATGCCTGAAGACCCGAAGACGCAAGTTTGGTTTTTCGAATTCAGCGAATGTGCGGTAAGTCAAAGTCGACTGTAATTCAGGATGTTTTTTTTTTTTTCAACTTTTTTTTTAGTGTTGGTAGGGTTTTTACCAGTTTTTCCTACAGGGAAAGCGTGACGTACTTCTTGTGGGGTCCTTGCCAGTTTTCCAGATTAGAACCACACTAGAACTAGAGTAAACTGTCTAGAATCCCATCAGAACTACATCAAAAATATGAAAAAGAAGAGTATTGAAATGTCTCGAGATGGTTTACATAATTTCTTGATTTCTCCGAAGGTTATGGGAAGCCTTGTCTCCATCGTTCAATGAGTTGTAGATGAGGTCAACGTCTGCAGATATTCGTATTACGACTAGTCGGAATACCAGGTCAAAAATATACTACTGGTCTAGCTGTTCAGAAGGTAAGAAGTTTCGAATTGCAAGAGTGTCGAGAGTTAGGCATCGGTCCAACTGCTCTGTTTAAAAAGCTTGCGAGGTGCGAGCGGATTCGTCTTACACTATTACAGGCTTAATGAGACGATAAAATTGTCAGCTCAACCGGATCATCAAAAAATAACTACAACCGGATATGCACACTAATTTTTTTTCAATTTTTAAATACTTTTCACAAAAAAAAATTGAATTCTTTATCGGAGAATTCCTCAGATTTCTATGAATTCAAATTAAATTTTAAGGACATGTACTACTTACCCAATTCCTAACTTATCGGCATTTTTTATGCAACAACTCACGTCCACACGAAATGAAATATCAAGTTGAACACTTTGCCAACCTTACTAAAAGACACTAAGGAACGTTTTTATGGTACTAAATTTTCATCATTAAAAAGAAAAAATTATTTTTGAAAACAAATGTATTTATAAAAATGTATTCAAAATTTTCACATCTCTTGAAATCCATTAAATTTTACGAAATCCCTTAAAATTCCTAAAATCTATTGAAATCCATTAAATTCCACGAAATCACTTAAAATTCCTAAAAAAAAATCTTCCGACTGTTATAAGCCAAGGCTTATATTGAGAACCAACAAGGAAATGTTAGCGTTTGAAAAAGGGTTGACCACCACTTTGGAAAATACAAGTAATTTTCCTTAGGGTTCTGGTCTACGTGACGAACGACGCATTCCTTTGGTGCTCAGTACGAGTTTGGCTACCAAAACTCATTAAATTTTATGATAAAACTCCTTGCCAGGGTCAAAGCACTCAAACTTCATGGCTTTAATCCCTGGCAAGGCGAGCTTTATTGCTTTGGGCCCAACATCTGCCTGAAGGTCGAACTTTCCAGCGCCGACCTTGGGCCCACGTGCAGTTTTCCTATAGTCTGACTTTCTCTCTCTCACTGCCGTGCCTCCCAATGAAGCAGAAATTTTCCGCTTGCTTTATATTTCTGAAATTCTGATCAGATTTCATTAATATTTCGGTGATTGGAGGTCTGTTTCATTGGCAAAGGAGATATATGTTAATCATTTAAAATCATGTCGGGAATCACTCCAATTCTTACTTATTTGGCGATTTAGCGATAGATCTTATGAACAAATGAATTGGTTGGATGTCTGTTTCAATTAACGATAATAATTTGAGATTTTACCATCACCCCTCCCTTATTTTTCTTTCTATATTTAGTTTAAAGATTATTTCAGGTTCTTAAAGTTATTTGAACTTTCGAATTTTCAGTCCAGCACACTGAAAGAAATTATGTACAGCAACGGCACTCATAGGTACCTTTGATGCGCCAAACTGTAGGACTGTAATGCGCCGTCTGTTATGATGACTGTCCTCCTAAGTTAGGGAACGCTGCGTTCCCTAATGGGAACGCGGCAGCCTCAGTTTGGTGCAGTAGTGGTTCCATGTGTAGGTAACGCAGCGCTCTTTCCATTTGTGGGAGAGCATCTCCTCCAAAAAAAGTATAACAGCTAACCCGAAATTGGCGTTGTGGTCGCACCAAAGTGTCGGTGGCGCTGCGTTCTAGTACTACGGAAAGCAGCTGTACAAAATTTCTTTCAGTGCACGCTCGACGCGCGGAGAGAAGACGAGCTCCCCTCTCTTTCGTCACCGCTAGCCAATCAGCTAACTGGGACTCTGCCTCCTCTCCTGTGTGCTATTCTATTACCTATAGTGCGATCCTGAATATAGTTGTTTCGTGATATTTTTTTTTTTTTTTTTTCGTGAATTTGAGTCGTGCGACTTTCTTTTTCCTGCGTTTAGAACATTTATCTGCGAACGTCACCTCTGAACTGGACCATATATGGAACAAGGACACATGCGGACGCAGATTATTCCGCGAGTAAAATCTTTCTCGTGATTCTCAACGCCTCCCCTTTCGTGACTTATAACAAATTGACGGCCCAAAACGTGGGGCTTGCATTTTAATTGTTTTTTCAATTTCCAACGGATTTGGAAACGAACTTAGGAACCATGAGATGCTCCGCTCCCGAAATACTATACGTCGCGGTTCGCGATAGACCGCCCTTCGCACACGGACTACCCGACGGACCCCGGTTTCCGAGAATAACCCTAAAAACTCAGTGGCGCCCATCAGATCTTTAGAGGAAGAACCTCTCAATTGTTCTTCCCCCTCAGCATCCTCTCGCCCACTATCTCGCTCACCTTGCCCGCGGCTACGCAGTCGATTCAGTACCGTTAAGAACGACCACCAGCCCACGGAATATCTTTTTCAACTTGCCGACTTCCGTCCCACAATCAAGTCAGGGACACACACGGGAACTGATCATGATGCCCAACAACCCTCCGGACCCAGCCCTCGTTTCGGCCTCGTCCGCGCGGGCACATCTCTCCGACTGTCCTCAGCGCAACCTCATAGTAACACCCTGACAACAGCACCCACTTTCTGTCAACAATATGGCGGCATACGCATTAATATCCGACCTCCAACCATTATTGTGCGCGTTAAGGGTGCCGAAACCCTCTGGGTCAAATTTCGCCGGGCGGGATCACGAGGACCCCGCGATTCTCCCCTGGAAGTGCGAAAACTTCTTCATGGCCGTAGCCATCGACCAGATCGCACCTGAAGCACCGCTGCCACGGTGCCACTCTCATCCTGAGCAACACTATCACCGTATTTACCCGGTGTTCAGGGCAACCGTCGCGCCATCCACCCTCGACGCACGCAAGCGTTAAGCACCGCATATTTCGATCTCAGCAATCTACCTCGAGTCCGCTTTCCTTTGGGCAAATCGAGAAGTCACCGCGGAGTTCAACACATCACACGCTGCCGTAGGTGCCAATTTCCGGGTCAAACGCAACGACAGGTCGATGCTGACGAACAATCACTTCGAACAACCGGATCCGATCCGTCTCGACCAGGAGGTCGAGCCACCACACCTGGCTCCAGATGCCGCTGTGTAAGCGCATCCTCGAGAGCCAGCGGACTCTGGCACCCACCAGCGTGCCAGCGTTCCCACGACGATAATTAGTGGCGATAGGTCACACTTTGCTTCAGATGTCGCTGTGCAAGCGCATCCACTAGAACCAACAAATCCCTGGCACCAACCTGCGTGCAAGTGTTCCAGCAGCCGAGATACCGGATGAGTATCCCGACAACGCCAGGAGGCATTCTCTTCTACGGAACCGAGATCCGATTGCATATCGCGACGCTCGGCCCTACTCACCTCCGAGGAATCGCGAATCATTTGCGACTAGGGTAGGGACTCTGAGTTAGCATTTATGCTATACAGCGATCGGACCTCTTTTGTTAACTCACAAGATAAAACAAGAGGTTCGACGCGCTATATAGCGTGAAGCTAACTCAGAGTCCCTATACAGGAGGTCGAGCCATCACATCCAGCTCCAGATGCCGCTGTATAAGCGCGTCCTGAACAACTGGATCCAATCCACCTCGACCGGGAGGTCGAGCCACCACATCCAACTCCAGATGCCGCTGTACAAGCGCATCCTAAACAGCAGGAACCAATCCATCTCGACCAGGAGGACGAGACACCACATCCAGCTCCAGATGCCGCTGTACAAGCGCATCCTGAACAGCCGGATACGCCACATCTCGAACTGGAGGTCGAAACACCACATCCAGCTCCAGATGCCCCCGTACGAGCGCATCCTGGACAACCAGAACCAATCCATCTCGACCAGGAGGTCGAGCCACCACACCCAGTTCCAGGTGCCGCTGTACAAGCATATCCTACGAATTGTGACAAGACGTCACACCGAGTTACAGATGCCGCTGTACAAGCGCATCCCGAGCAACCAGCAGCCATTGACACAGACACGCGTGCCAATGTTCCAGCAGATGAGATACCGAATGAGTATCCAGACAACGTCAGGAGGCGTTATCTTCTAAGGACCCGAGATCCAGATGCATACCGCGACGCTCGGCCCTATGCACCTCAGAGGAGGCGCAAAAGATTTGTATAAGTTTAAGATTGCCGCGAGGCACAGTTTTGTAAAAATTACCCTATTATTATCGGTTTAGGATATGTCAGGGGGATTCCCGACAAAAACTTTTTCATAAGTAGGCAAACTCTTTCCGGGAAGGGGTGGAATTGTTACAAGCCAAGGCTTATATTGAGAACCACCAAGGAAATGTTTGCGTTCGAACACGGGTTGACCACCACTTTGGAAAATACAAGTAATTTTTTCTTAGGGTTTTGGTCTACGTGACGAACGATGCATTCCTTTAGTGCTCAGTACGAGTTTACCTACCAAAACTCATTAAATTTTATGATAAAACTCCTTGCCAGGGCAAAAGCACTCAAACTTTATGACTTTAATCCCTGGGCAGGCGAGCTTTATTGCTTTGGGCCAAACATCTGCCTGCAGGTTGGACTTTCCAGCGTCGACCTTGGGCCCACGTGCAGTTTTCCTATAGTCTGTCTTTCTCTCTCTCGCTGTTGTGCCTCCCAATGAAGCAGAAATTTTCCGCTTCCTTTATATTTCTGAAATTCTGATCAAATTTCATTAATATTTCGGTGATTGGAGGTCTGTTTCATTGGCAAAGGAGATCTATGTTAATCATTGAAAATCATGTCGGGAATCACCCCAATTCTTACTTATTTGGCGATTTAGCGATAGATTTTATGAACAAATGAATTGGTTGGATGACTGTTTCAATTAACGATAATAATTTGAGATTTTACCATTCCCCCCCTCCTTTATCTTTCTTTCTATATTTAGTTTTAAGATTATTTCAGGTTCTTAAAGTTATTTGAACTTTCGAATTTTCAGTCCAGCACGCTCGACGCACGGAGAGAAGACCAGCTCCCCGCCTTACCACTCTCTCCTTTCTTTCGTCACCGCTAGCCAATCAGCTAACTGGGACTCTGCCTCCTCTCCGAGCAGAAAGCGTCTGTGACGGAAGGGCGTGCGAGCCCGCACGTGCTCAGTCAGTCGTTCTTCGATTTTCAACCCGACGAGATGAGCTCCTCTCTCTTGTCGGGACCTGTATTTTCTTTCTATCTCCAAATAAAGTTTTCTTTTATAGTGAAAGTTCCTGTGTGCTATTCTTATTACCTATAGTGCGATCCTGAATATAGTTGTGTCGCGATATTTTTTTTTTTTTTTTTTTTGTGAATTTGAGTCGTGCGACTTTCTTTTTCTTGCGTTTAGAACATTTATCTGCGAACGTCACCTCTGAACTGGACCATATATGGAACAGGACACAAGCGGACGCAGATTATTCCGCGAGTAAAATCTTTCTCGTGATTCTCAACGCCTCCCCTTTCGTGACTTATAACAAATTGACGGCCCAAAACGTGGGGCTTGCATTTTAAAATTAAAAAAAAAAAATTATTTGGTTTCCTTTAAAATTCAACGAAATGTTTTAACATTTTTAAAAATCTATTGAAGTTCCTAAAATTCCACGGCAAGATTTACAATTCGAGAAAAACCTTTTGAAACCACCTAAAATTCCATATAATCCCTTAAAATCCATCAATATCTGTTAAAACTCATATAAATCCCTTATAATTTCATGAAATGCATATATCAAAATTCATTTTAAAAATTATTTAATATTTTAAAATTCCTTAAAATTCCTACAAATGTTTTGGCAGTCCTTAAAATTCCCCAAAAGCTTTTAAAAATTTATCAAAATCTCTTTAAAGTCTTTATATTCCGTGAAAACCTTCTTAATATCTTTAAAAAAAGATTTCAAATCGCTCAAAATTAATTTTTTTTAAAGTGATTTAATATTATATATAAAAGAAAACGTCTTGAAATCTATTAAAATTCCTCGATATGACAAAATTCCTAAAACATTTTTTATCTTTTAGTACACCTTAAAATATCCTAAAATTTTTTGAAACTTGAAATCTTTTGAATCTCTTAAAATATTTTTTGATATCACATGAAATCTTTTAATTTCTCTTCAAATCTTCTTCTCCTTTTCTTAAGTCTAAATAAAAATCAACAAAAACTCGTTTAGGGAGGTGGAATTTTTGTTTTTAATGTGGACAACCTATAGTTCCTTTTCTGTTTTTTTTTTATCAGTTTCACACTTGTTTCATTATCAGCAAAAGGGATGACAGACAAAAGAAAGCAGATCGTCCAAAAAGTTCAACAAAGATATTTCCAGACAAAAAAAAAACAAGTTTCTATAATTAATTTCCCCAGGGGCTAGAATTATTTTAATTTCGAACAACACACATAAATACAAACACGTATATAAAAGAAGCGAAAAAACTTTTTTTTACATTCTCATCAGGGAATGTATTAGATTTATGTAAAATTTGACCCCCCCAGTTTTTGTCAAATGTCCACGT
>JAUESH010023162.1:0-11907 GCA_032275165.1 Synergus magnus
TTTGAATAAAAAATTTTTGAGATTCCCTTGAGAATTAAGTGTTTTCTTTATTGAAAAAACCGGCAAACTTCAACTAATACCCCTGGTATATACACTTTTTTGAACTTTTTTTTTTAAATTGAACAAAAAAAAAGAAGAATCAGTTAAATGAATTTTTCCTAAAAACTTTCTTTTTAAATCTGATTTTAAATAAAGAATGCAAAGCTGAAAACGGAAATAAAAGCTGCTAAAATAAAGTGTGTCGAAACCTCTGAAGCAGTCCTAAATAAGGCACTTGCTGACTTGCCAGAAACAAAAAGATTAGCTATAGTCGCTTGCTTTGAAGCAGCAAAACTTTTTGATAAGAGAGGTATGCGATATACGAAGGAATGGGTTTATGAATGCATCCTATTGCGTATAAAGAGTAAGAAAGCTTATAGGCACTTGCGAGAACATAATATCATGAAATTGCCAAGTATAGAAACCCTAAACAGATATATGAAATGTATTAAAGGCATCTACGGTTTTCAAAAAACCACGTTTCAATTGTTGAAAGTGAAGACATCGAAAATGGATGAAAAACTTGTTCGAGGTATTTAGTTTAGTGTTATACGTATTATTTATAAAATCTATAAGAATGTTTATTAAGTTTTTCTTTGCAGGAGTACTCCTTATCGATGAGATGAAATTATCGAAGTCTGTTAGCTTCAATAGAGAAACGTGCAAATTGGAGGGATTTGTCGACATTGGACAATACACACCAAGTCACCAAGTTGGAGAAAAAGGAGACCATGCCCTGGTGATATTGTTCCAACCATTTATGGGAACATGGATTCAAACGCTAGGATGCTTCTTAACGAAAGGCAGTGCATCGGGCAGTGTTTTGCACAAGCTTTTAATTGAGTGCATCATTTTAGCAGAGAATGCTGGTTTGAAAATGATGGTGTAGTTGCTGATGGGGCCACCTGGAACAGAGCTATGTGGGATAAATTTGGTGTGACAGAGACGAATGTTAGTGTTCAGCACATCGTAGACGAAAGCAGACGATTGTGGTTTTTTTCGGATTTCGTGCATCTCATAAAAAACTTTAGAAATTTCTTCACCAAGCACCAAAGAAATGAGGCTATTTGGATACGAAATAATGTTTTTCCATTTTATTAATTCTTTAATGGAAACAAAAATCTACTTATTAATTAGTTAATAGATTACAAATAACTACATAATAGACATTAAAAATATTGGATTTTCTAGTTTATTTTATAAAGACTAAACACTGACGCCATATAGGGTATGACTAACGAATCTCTGATTCGTTTGTCGTTCAGTTTTCAGTTCAGCCTAAGCTCTCTGATTGTATGGTCCAATGAAAGAAAATATATTATCAATCTCGTGTCTTTTATTTAAACCTCACCTGGATAGCTCTGTCAATAAAAAATTATTTTAGTCTACTTTAATTTACATTTATTATTTGAAACTTTCAGACGATAGACGGACCAGTATCTTTAAAGCACTGGTACGTTCTCTTGGAAACAGAGAATCCCGCCACCTTTAGTTTAAAAGCAAACTGTAAACTAAGGCCTGAACACCTGAACCCGCAGTTCTACCAGAAAATGAATGTAGCATTAGCTTTTCAAGTAATTATTCTACTTTTATATTTTGCAACAATATTCTTACTTTCTATTAGGTAAGAAAGTTGAAATAATGCATTATTTCAACTTTTAATTTCATGCTCATTTTTTTGGTGTTGGAGACCTCATGGAGCTTTTTAAAAACAAACATCATGACCTACAAGATGCTGATCCATCCATAAATCTGTATAGAAAGATTAAAAAACTGATTGATAGTATGAATGGTAGAACACCCTTGGAGAAACTGATTCCCAGTAACAAACATTGGCAGGTGTGTTTATAATGATTTTTAATATTATTAAATGTATTCTCTTAAATGCTACTTCTATGTTTGTGGATACCGTTTCTTATTGCATGAAATACATGAATTAGTTCTTTTCCGTTATTCATGAAGGTGATTGAAGAGTTTTTGCAATATTTCCGACTGTGGGAGAAAGAAGCGACAGAGCAAAATAAAGAATTTATTCCGCATTCTACTAGCTATGGTCTCAAAGTCACACTCCAAGCTGCTCTTGAACTTACTACATTTTTTGTGGAAAAGTGTAATTCGCTTTATGTAATGAGTGCTCGTTTTAATCAAGACGCTCTTGAAGTAATTTTTATTCTCTATTTTTCTACTCTATTTGCGGTTCTTAATTTTTTTCATTATTTTATGTTTTATTAGAAAGCTGCCACGTTTACTAATTTTAGTAAACTGTACATAACAATATAAATTTCCATTTTAGAGATTTTTTGGGTTGATGAGAGAAAGTTGCGGAGCAAATGATCACCCGCATTCGACCGTATTTATCCAAATGTTTCGGCTCGTATCAACATATGCTCTAGTCAAACCACCCAAGGGATGCAACATTAGCAAAGGCGAAATGATGGACGCGTTACTGAAGCTGAATGGTATTTCTGATACCAATATTGATCCCTAATACTTTTTTTTAAGAATATCTTTTGTCGAAGCCTTCTTCTTGATAGGTTTATCTTCCTATTACGTATTTTTTGTTTTTGTAACCTTTCTTTTAATTTCTGAAGTATAGGTTTCTTCACGTAACATTGCAGTAAATACTTCCTTCTCTTTTTACATTGTAGACATCTTGTGCTTTGAAGATCACCTAGGTACCAAATCCTTTTCTTCACATAACCCACACAATGTTTGGAACTAAAAAAAAAAGAAGAAATGTATTCACATCAACTTAATTAGAATTTATAATTTATTTTAATACCTAAGACTTCATCAGACTTACTGTTTTTTTACCAGCCTCTTCGCACGGACTATAATTGGAAACTTTCTTCAATATGTTACACATATCGTCAGAATTTCCAATTTTTTCTGATAAACGTAATGAAACCTTTCTTGATTGAAGGAAAATCTACAAAGCAACTATAGGCTATTATTTATATGCTGATGAAGCTTTTATTTTATAAAATCTAATATAAACTTTTTTCTGATTAATAAATAATTACATTTTAATTGTGTTTGTGTTATTTTACTTTGGACCCGTTACAGAAGCGAAGGAAAACAATATTTCTGGTTCAATTTCAATATTCATCAAAATTAACTAAAATTATTTTACAGAAAAGTTTTCAAATCTAGAAAAGGCATTAGGAACATTGTTTCCCTGAACAAATGCTTTTACCAAATTTTTTGAAGAAATCTGTAAAATTGACGGAGATACAGCATTTTCTACCGGGTCTGCTACCTACCCACTCACGCGTTTTTCTCGAAACAACGTTTTTCAACACGGTTGTCAACATATTTAAAAAACTATACATCCAATTTGCATGGGCCAAGTCTTAAATTGTTCGGAAAGCCAGTCCCTATGGCACAACGTAGGGAATTTTTTTTTATAAAAGGCCCCCTTCTATTTTTTTGTATAAACAATAAAAATTTTCTTTGAAATCTGAAAGAAAAATTCGCTGTTGCGCTATTTTTTTTTTTGAGATATCGATTTTCCTCTACGTTGTGCCATAAACCTAAATGTCTAGTTTCTAAATATATTTTTATTTTATTTTTCAGACAAACCGTATGGTTCAAAAGCTGCCGCCAACCGTCGAAAAGCAAGGGGAATTTTGGAAGGGGCGTATACCGCAAACAGTGCTATAGATTAGAGCAAAAAAATTTGTATACCTCTTCTTTAAGTATATATTGACCACGAGAATTAATAAAAAAAATTCCATTAATCGTTTGCTTGAAAAAAGTTACGAAAAATACATTCTCATTCCGCGCGCTTACCGTGGTGTGGTGCCTTAATGAAAATGTGTCGCAAAGTTTAAAATCAAAAACTAAGCAGACAGAAAGAGGATCGAAGCCAAGAAACAGTCAGAATAAGAGCATTCTCACGGCCTCGGGTCTAAGTCGAAATGATAGTTTCGAAACACAGGAACAAACGAGTAAGTAAACAAAAAGCAGCACCACTTTCAAATTTTCTTTTTTATCTTCGGTTATGCATATTGCTGCCGGTCGATCTTTTGTTGGTTATTTGCGAACTTTGTTAAATATCCGTTTTCTTTGAACTTTGTAAAACTAACCTCTGTGCACGCTGTACCAGGCTGCAGAGTGTTAGCTAAAACTTCCTGATTCACGATTACTTCGTAAATTGATTATTTGCACTGATAATGTAAATAGTATGATTTTTTAAAATATAAATTCCGAAGACTTAGATTATTTTTGAACGATGTGTTTTCCAAATAAACACTAGATTGACACATCTTTTTTATTAGATTTGCAATTCTAGCACTTTTTTCTTTTGTATTGAGGTCAGGATCAGAAGTGTAGGCTAATTCCTGAAATTTTAATATATTCAGCCGCTCTACGCCTTCTTCGTATGTACCATAGAGAAGACTCAGCAATAACATCCGAAGAAATACAAGTTATCATCCAGCAGAAGTTAGCATAGAATGAGGCCATTTTCCCCCAAGACGACACAACAAACAACTTTTCTAATACTAAAAATATTGTTATTACACAGACAGAAAAATCTAGGCATTAGCGCGTGAACACATGTCATGCTTTAATAGCAAGCATTATCTCTTAGAATATACTCATGGATGCTTCCACAAATCGCACGATGCAACCCCACGGAAAATAAGCACAGCTCACATGCAAAAATTCCAAGAGTTACTTCGGTTAATAGCAACCCGTATAGCACAAAAGTTTCCATGAAAATTCCTGGAATATTCCAATGGAAGGTTCAGAATATTCCGAAGAATATTCCAGGAAAGTTCCCAGAAGTAGGTAAATGTCAGCATAACAAGGAACATTCCCAAGGAAGGTTGAGGGAATGTTTGTAAGGAATTTTCGCGAAAAATTATTTTAAAAAATTTCAAGTAATATTGGGCGGAAACTTTCGCGGAAGGTGCTAAGTTTGTAATTAATATACTATTTAAAGTAAAACGATCTCAATTTTACCAAAACAGTTATAACTAAACTTGACCTTCCAGGAAAGTTTCCGCCCAATATTTCCTCAAATTTTATAATATAATTTTCCACGAAAATTCCATACGAACATTTCCTGAACCTTCCTTAGGAATGTTCCCTGTTATTCGGACATTTACCTACTTCCGGGAACCTTCCTGGAACATTCTTCGAAATATTCCGAACCTTCCATTGGAATATTCCAGGAATTTTCATGGAAACTTTTGTGCTATACGGGAAGCGCTGCTGTGCTCTAATACCGTGAACTTAGCCGAGAGAAATTTCCAAGAGCCTCCACGGACTTTTTCGGTGAGTCTTTTGCGATTTGATTTTAGGCCACGCCTAGGCGAACCGAACATGTCAACAGGCAGAAGGCGTGGCCTAAAAGCAAATCGCAAGAGACTCACCGAAAAAGTCCGTGGAGGCTCTTGGAAATTTCTCTTGGCTAAGTTCACGGTATTAGAGCACAGCGGCGCTTGCTATTAACCCACTAACTCATGGGATCTTCGCATAAGCGTTCGTGCGTTTAGGGCAATAGGGCATGTCTTGCTTAAATCTCATGAAATCTTAGGAAATAAAGCAAGAGACACCTGCGATATGCGCCTGATAAATAGTCCATGCGTTAATACCATGAAACCGTGTTCATTTTTGAGAAAAAGTTCAATATTTAAGAAAAAGTATCGAAATCCCTATTCAAAAATTTTGTGACCTTGAAACGTCACATCCTGCAAACCGCTGCTACCAATCAAACTTTTGGCACATTCGTTCTGTCTCACTTTACAAATCCTGGTTTTAGTGAAATTCTAGGCATTTTGAACACCTTTTAGGACCTTTTTTGCACTTTTAAAACACGTTTTTAATAATAGACTACAATAAGTTATGTTATTAATTCCTCCATCAACTTCCAGCGATCCGCTGTAATCAATCAAAAACTCAAAAAGTATACTTCCAAACATTAAAAAAAATATTCAAACTTATTTGAAAAAAACATTCCTTTAGTTATTACATTAATTTTTTAGTGCTCTTTATGTGCTCTTTTATATTTTTTAGTGCAATCCATTAAATTCCGGAACACACAGGCAATCTTAGTGTGTTCTTAGATATTGTCAATTAGTTATTAAAATAACTTAAAATCCAGAACTAACCATTAGTATTTCTTTCTGCACTCTTTGACGGAAAGGCAACCCTGGCAGATTCAGGTTTCTTGCGATCTGTAAGATTAACATAATTATTTATTATAAATCGTGCTCAAATAAAATTGTAGAAAATTAACTTTCTAATTGAAATAAATATATCTAATTATTTTTTCGCACACATACGTCAATAACTTACCACTTAGAGATTTTATAAGATCTTTAACTTTCATAGGTTCCACTCGTTTTCTCACTGAAACAGAAAGAAATTTCAGTTCAGAAAAATGATTCATGTCACATGTTAAAATTCAAACTAAAATCTGAAATTTTTACTAACCACTCAAAGGTTGATCGACGGGTTTAGGCTTGCTGTCATATCCCAGTATATCTTTTATCCTCACCGGCTGAAACTTTTTCCGAGCTAAAAATGAATAAAATTGTAATCTGAGAAAACTTCCAACTTTCAGAAAATTTGTTCCAACATTCAGAAATAAGTTCAAAGTAAATTATATTAAGAAGATTGATTTATTACAAGGTCATATTATGGTCAGTTACAGAAAGGACAGGAGGTGAATCTTATACATTTTTTGACGTTGAAAACGAATACGGCCATACAAATTGTTTAGCACGTCAGGTTTTGGAGTAACATTAGTTTAATTGGTCAAAAATGACCATTTTGGCTAAATTTATAAGATTATTATGAAGAAATGAATCGTTCTTTTTTATTTCCGAAAACGGCATTTTATAGTACTGTCTTCAGCTTTAAAATACATTTTCGATTGCCGATATACGATTTTTTTTAGCTAAGATATGCAAATTTGAATTTATAATACTGATCTTGCCTTCACTGGCTGGTTCATCTTTTAATCTTGCTTTTAATCGCTGAATAATACCTTGATTTTGTTATGTTACACTACCGCACAGTGGGTTAAATTCCAAAAAATTCGACAAAACCCAAAAAATGACCTTTCTCATTTTCGACTTTTATGAATTCTATTCCATATAATGGATGTTTTTGCACCCTGTGCTACCCTTAAACCGATTTATAACCCTCAGGTATTCACCTGACATCAGTCTGAACCTAACCGTTTTTGAGAGAGGTTCAAAGCGATTTTGTGCTCCAAAATATTAGGCTCGTACAAAGTGAAATATTTTATGTTCCACGCTGCCGATTTCAAAACGGTTTAATGGAGGATAATGTTGAAGGCATGTAGATCACTTTTATATAAAAAAATTGTTTGAAATGTTATATATTGCATGTTTAAAAGAGTGTTGAGTGTGTACGTTCCAAGGACGCCTGTGAATCTCGTAATCTAACAAAAATGATCAAAATAGTTATGACCCCAGGAGGTTCCAGAATTCTGTACAGTGTAGAGTGTTACTAACGTTATTAGGATTCGAAATTGATAAAGACTTGCTGCGGAAAGCTGCGAACCTGACTTTTTGAACCGAAAATTGCATGTCGCGTCACACTTGAAACATTTTTCCCGCACATAGTCCTGAGCAGATGTTACACTATAGCCCTTCTCCGGGGAGTACAATAGTAATTTACGTGACAAGGGCAGAAAGGCGACAATTTTACGAGTGTGAAGTTAGCTGCCCGAGCAAAGCGAGGGCAGATATCACACAAGTGAAGTTGCCACCTCTTCTCATGTCACGTATACTGTTTTTCATAATATTAAATTGAAAATTCGATTTTCGATGCCTTCACAGCGGGGCGAAAGTAAGAGTTTCAATCCTAGGGTTGAAAGTAAAAAACAATTGATAGTTGTAGGTAGAAAAGGCATCGAAAGTCGAATTTTCAGTAGATGTTATGAAAAACAATATACGTGACATGGGGAGAGGCGACAATTTCACTCATGTGATATCTGCCCTCGCTTCACTCGGGCAGCTAACTTCACACTCGTGAAATTGTCGCCTTTCTCCCCTTGTCGCGTAAATTACTATTTCATAACATCTATTTAAAATTCGACTTTCGATGCCTTCTTGTGAGAAGCACATAGAGCTTCATCAATCCTGCCGCGAGGTGGCAGCAGTTAATAGAGTCACGCACTACATTTTATGCGTAGAGAGTCGAGTCAAGTAGTCAGTCCAGTCCGTCCGTAGGCATTGTACAGTGCACATCTGATAGGTTCGACGTTGGTGCCTAGAGAAATAAAGAAACTTTACTAGACTCATAAATACGTGTTTGTCTCTTTACCTTGCTCACTCCCATAGGTTATGGGCCCAGGGCACGGTTCCACTACGCGAAAAGTGAAAATTCTGCGTCAAAAGTGTGAATTCTGTAGTGAAAAAGTGTAAAGAGTGAAAAACACATAGAAGGACTAGAGGCGTCGGTCCAAGCAGGCCAGCTACGAGATTTTTTAGAGAACAGCTACGAGATTTTTTAGAGACCAGCTACGAGATTTTTAGAGACCAGCTGCGTGATTTTTGGAGATCAGCAAAGAGAGTATAGAGGTTTGAAGGACGCAGAGACGTGAAAAGTAAGTTCTTTATTAAAATTGTGCCGGCACGCCAAAAATCTTGTATACAAGTAGAAGTAGTTAGACGCATAATATAAAGCTTCCGGAAGTAGTTAGAGATTATATATGTACATGTGCATGGGAAAATTAGATGTCTTTTAGAAATATTATTTTTCAGTGAAATAAGATGTCTTTTAGAAACAAAGAAAGCGTGTTCAGACGCGCTCAGAACAAAAGATGGCTGACTCGATGAGTCACGCACAGAACAAAAGATGATTGACTCGATGAGTGATGTGGAGAGCAGGGCAGGAGCGGGCATACAGGGACGCAAGTCCAGACCTGCTTTGAAATAAAAGATGGAGAATCTGTTATTTCTCATTTGAATTTTTTTAATTATTTAGACGTTCTGAGTATTTAGAATTAGTTAAAATAATTCAACGAAATATTTTACAAGTTTGAATTGACAGAAGCAATTCAAATAACATTTTTTTTTAGATGTATATAAGTTCGAATTGGTAGAAACCATTCACTTAAATATTTTAGATGTTTTTATAATTTAATGATTAAAAACAATTTCTTTGAACATTTAGGATAATTTATAATCCAAATGTAAAGAAAATTACTAGAATTCGATTAGACGTAACAAGTCAAATAGTTGAGTTTACAGAAATATAAACTGGTAAATCGACTAATATGAATATTTGACTTTAAGAGGTAACTAGAATATAAAATTAGAGCAATTGAAGGACAACTTCAGAGATCACTAGAAGTCAAATTGTTAACTCTATTTGAATATAATCATATAGATAACTAGAATTTTAGAGGTTAGACTGAAAGAGGTTATCTAAAGGTTTCTTTAAATTCTTTTAAAAATTTTGTTATATAATGAAAAACAAAATGCCTATACCTTCCGGTATCAAGTGGGAAGAGCTGGTTTCGAGGTTCGAGTCAGATTTTCTCAATTTGATTTTGTCGATGACCTAATGCATTTCTAATGGCTAAGCACACGTGCGCGATCGCCCTAACCTGGATGCCGTCGCCATCAGCTGTGCGTGGGACGTGAGGGGAACAAGGGGTGCGTGTGTGGGTGCTGGGAGATGCAGAGGGGAATTGACAGATTCAGACGAATTTGCATTGCCGTGTGTGTAAACAAGTCTAGAAGCATTGAAGTATTTATTTATTTAAATTAAGGATTTAAACTAGAGAATATTTAGAGTACTAATAAAATCCTAATAAATAAATATTTTTGAAAACCCGGTAGGTGAAAAAGAAATATGGATGTTAGAAGGTCTGAAAATTCTCTGGAGTATCAGATGAAACTGCTGTCTAATAAGGTGGATGATGCCTACAAAGAACGATCAGGAGACATTGAGGTGCCAGAAGGCAGGTCTCCTGATGGTAGTGCAATAACTGAGCAAATCGAGTATGAGGTAGAAGCTCATGTCGAGAACTCTGAGATGGATGTCTCCCAGACATCACAAGAGTACAAATGTTAGAAGTTAGAATAGTTGTGAATTATTAGATTATTTTAGAAGTATCGGATCCGATGGACATATATACATATCTGTATAGATGTATATGTCTACAATTAGACTAATTAGAGATATTTCACAGCTACTCCAGAAGAAGAGGACAATTGACAGCAAGACACTAGAGTGGATGTAACTAGAGAATACGACAAATTAGAGAAAATGTCAAAAACTATGTTAGACGTGTTAGAGGCAGCAAACAAGATGCTGCAAACTTTGAAAGAAACGACAGTTGCCACCGCTAAAGCGAAAAACGCACGATTAAAAATCGCTCAAGTAAATAAAATTACTACTAATAATACTCCTTCGGTTTCTAATGAAGTTACTAACTTTCAGAGACCAAATTCTGTAGACAGTTTAGAGAATAATATTAATTTAATTAGAGAACAGGAAATTAGAGATAATTTGAAAGATAAATTAAATGATTTAACAAAAACTTCAGAAGATGAAAGAAACAGATTAAAATTTCATTTTAAACGAGATTACAAACTAACTAGACAATCCAATTGGAACCTGTGGTTGGATTGCTTGCATTCCGAATTGAATAATTTGAATGTATTAGATGTTATAGACGAAAAGGTTAAAGGACCTATATTGAGAGATGAAGAATCTAAGGATAAGAGAAAATCCATAGTTATAGATATAATAATAAATCACTTAGATGAACAATAGCACAAGATGATATTGGATATCAAAGAACCAAAGTTGATTTTGAGGAAATTAACTGAAGTCAAGAGGAATGAGAGCAATCTAACTCACACCTCTGTCAGAACATGTCTGTATCAATTAGATTGAAAAACAAAGAGAAAATATCAGATTTTAACGAAAAATTTGATTCTTTGTTTAGAGTTTATGAAAATTGTGAGGAAACCGTGTTGCTGACAGAACATGAGAAAAGATGAACATATTATCAAGCAGCTTTAGGTAGCATTAGGTAGGTAGGTAGCATTAGGTAGGACAAACTAAAGAATGTAATATTAGATGATTCAATATTAGAGTGTGAAGTTTGCATTATGGCAAAAATGGAAAAACTACCATTTAGAGATAAAAGAAGTAGAGCCACCAGGCCACTACAAATAATACACACAGATACAATGGGATCAATTAAACCCGTATCACATCCAGGTGGAAAAAGATTCATAACAGTATTTATAGATGACTACACTAGATTAGCTAGAGCATACACGATGAAAACTAAAGATGAATCAGGAAAGTACTTAGAGAGATTTCTAAAGACAGCTAGAAATCTATTAGGAAAAGATGAAAAAGTATGCTATATTAGATCGGATCAGGGAACGGAATTTACAGGAGGTAAATTCGCGGAAATAATGGAAAGAGAAGTTATAGAGGGAGACTTCTCACCTCCATACACACCAGAACACAATGGAACAGCGGAAAGATTTAATAAAACTATCCAACAAAAAGTTAGAGCATATATGTTTGATTCAGGATTACCAAAGAGTATGTGGGAGCTAGCTGTAGAAACAGCTGTACACGCGTACAACAGAACTCCACATAAATCAATAGAGTTTGAGGTACCACTCAAAAAATTTGCACCGAATGTAAATTGTCATTTGGATAAAATTAGAAGGTTTGGATGTGTGGCATATGCCAAAGTTCCTATAATGGAAACAAAGTTTTCAGAAAGAGCAATTAAAGCAGTGTTGGCAGGGCACACAACAACAGGTTACATTCTGCACGGAAAAAAATAATGTTTTAAAATTTAATACACTGTCGCTGACTCTTGGATAGAGAGTTTCATATGACGTC
>JAUESH010023191.1:0-11900 GCA_032275165.1 Synergus magnus
TTAAATATTATAAAAATTAGAGAACTTTAAGCAACTGCTAAAAAACAGGCGTACTGACAATTTCCGACGGTAGTGTATATTTTAAAATTTATAACCTATTTTCACGATTACTGGGACATCTACCTTACCTCTCAATCTCAAATTAAGAGGACAAAAATTCTGAAATTTTGAAAAAATCTTCATGAAACCCTCTTCTAACATTTATAAGTTTAAAAAAAAACTGAAAGAATATTTTACGAGTTAGAGTTAGAAATGTAACATTTTCCTATAGTCAAAATTTAAAGAAATCCGTAAGAAAAGTGTGTTCGTGTCCGTACCTCCTTAAGGGATTACATTACTTTTGAGTCTCGAAAAGTAACGGTCATTTGCAAGATTTATTTTTGATCAAATAAAACAATAAATCCTAAAAATTACCTTACTTTTCGAGGCTCAAAGGTAGTAAACCTCTTAAATTCTATTGATTTATTTTGAATTGACTTTCAATTCCTTTAAATTTTTTTACAACTTTATGAATCGATTACTTTTTTTCAGCAACCGGGAAATTTAAAAACACTATATTTGATGAAACTTTTTTGAACTCTAGGTAAAAATAATAAGTGGAGGTGGGGCAGGAAATGAACCAGCATTCGCAGGTTTCGTTGGTCCAGGAATGCTGACCGCCTCAATATTAGGAAGTATTTATTCCTCCCCTCCGAGCAACTCTATTCTGAAACTAATTGAAGAAGTTGGTACCAATCACGCACCAGGTATTGAAAATGGATCTCAAGATAAAATCAGAAAAGATAAGAATATCAATTGCTGGAATAAATTATTGCAGAAATTTTGAACAAATTTTTCTTTTTCCAGGAGTACTTCTAATAATCGAAAATCGACCAGGCTATTGTGTAAATTTCTCAACAGCCGTATTACGATCCGAGAATAAAGATTTGAATGTAAAACTAATCATCGTTGGAAATGAAAAATCTTGGAAACCTAATAATGAGAAATCTGTGGAGGATTGTCTTCAATCTAACATTTTCTTTATTCTAAAAATTGCTGGTGCTATGGCTGAAGAGTGTAGAACTCTTCACGAAATTTATATAGTTTGCAGTAAAATTGCAATAAGTGGAGAAATTGCAAGTATTAGTGTTGGAATTAAACCAGCTCAGAGTCTTTCTCAAATAAGCGAAATGGAAATTGGTAGATAGTTAATTATCTTTTCACGGTGAGCCTCAACTATCTTGTACTTAAAAGTTAAGTGAAGTTAACTCAATGTTCCTTTACGGATAGCATCTTTCTGATGATTTATCAGTAGATGTAAAAGTAGTTCATTGGTTCTACTATACAGAAAACTACATGAAACGCAAAGTGCTTAATTTATCTAAAAGTTTTATAATATTTTTTTTATAACACATGCATAAAAAGTCCGTCTTTGCGCACTAAAAAGTGGGCCGAAAATGACATATTTTAGTAAGGCATGAAAAAAAAAGAGTACTGCCCATGCGTAAATCAACTATAGTTCCTTTTTTCGCACCTAGTTACCTTTCTTGCATACTTTTTTAACACGATAGTTACTTTTTAAATTCTTTAGTTACCTATGGAGCACTACCAACGCGCCGCCTGGCGAGAGAAAATTTAGTTGTATTTGACAAGTGAAAATTACGGTCAGCCATTTTCTAGTCGTGCTCAGTTGTATCTGGTTGTCTTTTTCTGCATTTGTTATAAAAAGTAGTATGTGACACTAGTCCACAAAAGCGAACATCCATGAAGATTGTGAAGTTGGCAACACTCGACTTCAGCTCGTACCACGGGCGACAGTCGCCTTCGGCTCGTGCGCCGCGTGGTACTCGCTTCCGTCTCGTGTTGCCAACTTCACAACCTTCATCGAAAGTCCGCTTTTGTGCACTTGTATCAAAATCTACTATTTTTACTCGCAATCAGTTTTTAATGTGAAAAAATACTTCCAAAAAAATGATTTAAATATGGGAAGTAAAGGATTTTAATTTTACTCATTTCAAAAAGGGCTCGGTACTTTTTAAAAAATATTTAGAAAGTTTAAAAATTGTGGAAACCTATTATTTTATAAAGAAAGTTCGAGAGCAAAGACGTTTTAATAACCTTAATGTCAAAGAACAATTTTCTACTGTAGAAAAACCTTCATTAAACGCACAGTTTTTAATTTATTCGAATGGTTTACAATCATTTTTTTACTCAGTTTTTAATGTAGAATAACTTTTCTTAAACAATAATTTAATATATGTTAACATTTCTTTTTAATTTGAATTTTACTTATTTCAAAAAGGGCTCGATATTTTATTTTGTTTTTAAGCATAAAATACTTCCAAATCATCAGAAAAAAGTATTCTGTAAATAAAAGTCGTGTGCAAGAACTTTCAGGTTAAAAATGGTTGAGATTCACCGTGTCTTGCGATCAGAGCCTAATTTTGCTTGAGTTATTTTAAATATTAGGGGTGTACAAAAGTTCTCGGCGTTGCACATCACTTTATCACCTCCAAGCCGCAGAGTTTCTTCCAATCCGGAATTCATCAGTTTGTAGCGTGGTGCTTAATTATTTATTATAATAATACTTCTTGAGACACCCGTTAGAATACTCTTACGCTAAACGCGTTGAGCGTTTACCTGCACTGCCTGGTACCGGATGGTAACGAGTTGAATTGCGGAGAACGACAATTCACTTGTCTTCGAGGCTCGTTAGGAGCAAGTCGTGATTTGAGGAGTTCAGTTCTAGTCGGTTAATTTAGTGACAGGTCGAGGAAGACCTGATCTTTGTGCTAATTTCCAAACTTTGAAAGGTGAATGGCAGTTTATTATAATTAATTGTCAAAGGTAGTGAAGTGCCTTTGACAATTAACAAAATTTATTCAAATTCAAATAGTTAACAGTGTTAATATTAAAAAGAAATGGGCTTTTGTGTGTTTAGTGCCACAATTTTTCAGAAGTGAGGATTTTGAACTTTCCTTGCAGTAAACTCGTTTACTGTTAGGCTTGCAAGAATTCCACACCTTTGAGAAATTAAATAATTCAGATTAATATCAATTTCCACTCTCCTTTGGTCAAGTTCGCTTTTCCTCTGGCTTGTGAAATTTTTATTATGAGAATTCAAATTTTCTAAAGATATAATTTCTAACGTCACTACTTGTAGAATTCTCGTCTCCTTTGGGCTAACTAGTTAGTCCTTTGGCTTCTAGAGTTTACAAGGAATTTTTGTTTAAACTTATAAAAATAACGTTAATAGCCCAGATTGTTTGGCAGACAACCTATGATTGTCAGACTGAGGTTTGCCAAACAATCTAAAAAATATTGTTCATCCAAACATGAAATTGCTGTTCATTGTCTCAGTTAATAATGGGAATTAATATTTTCTAGTTTTCGACACTTCGTCTGGGTCCAGTCTTTTCTAAGACTCTTATCATTCAGAAACTTTCGTAAGTGGAAAGTATAATTTAAATTTGGAAGTTTACTTGAAAAATCTCTGCTCTCGTAATCGCCATCTTGACTATTACTAATCACATCGATTCTCGTACCACAAGGCTCTCCTAGTCCTTTGAAGACACGGTTCTAAAAAGAACTTCTCCCGTGCCCAGGTGAGCCCTGAAGTTCCTGGCCTTGATGACGTCAAAGGATTTGACGTCCACCCCAAGAACTAACAGGCTAAAATTCGCCTCAAGGGTCTCTACCCTGTGGACCACCCAGTTCTTGGTATCAAGGCCAGCATTCTGCAAACTTAACAGCTGCAGCTGTTTTTTTGCTTCCCTTTGCGGTGGCGGCACCCTTACCGTCAGCTTTATCCGCTTGACAAGCTCCTCAGGGCGTACAAGCTGCACCTGAGAGCCGTCAGCTAGCTTCAACAAGGGCACCGCTTCCCACAACCACCCAGCCGTCGCTTCATCCTCGCAGACGAAGATGATCCTGCCGTTTCGAAGGACCGTGTCTTTGAACCTGGGGATCACGCCCTCTCCGGAACACTCCTGGATTCGGTCCACGACAAAGCCGTTGACCTCCTCAAACACCTCAATCGCTAACCTCTCAGCCAGCACCCTCCCCCCCCACGGTCACCTCGACCTTGGGAAGATTGCCAGTGAGGGCAGCTCATGAGGATCCTCGTTCCGCAGCGGAGCTTGGCTCCTGCCGCGCCTTCTTCTTTGCTGACTTCACCGTGGGGTCAGAGACACTCCTCTCCGTCTTCCTCTTTTCCCGCCCCGGTGCTGTCGGGGTGCTTGTTGAGGGCTCGGAAGTTTCAGCCAGGCGGGTTCCAGCCCCAGCCTTAGCCTTCTGTCCCTTCGCCCTCTGCGCGCCCGACTTCCTCGTAGGTGGGGGGACAGGTAGGGGAGTTCCCTTCCTCTCCGCCTTCTTCTTCGCGTACTCCAGCCAGAGTTCCTTCCTCTTCTGAGCACCGCTCATCAGGATGAGCGGTGTTCAGAAGAGGAAGGAACTGATCTTATCTCCTTGGCCCGACGGACCAGGGAAACCAGCTTTATCAACCTCCATCGGTACAGTCTCCGATGGAGCCGATCCAGCTTGAGACCCAGCGGATACTAGCTCCGCTTGGGTCGTTAGCCCTTCCCCGGTTCCCCGGGCTAGGAGGATTTGCTCCTGTGACGGAGAGGGTGTGGAAACCACGACGTCCTCCAGCTCACGAGGCGGATCCTCCGCAGCGGGTTCTAGCCCCTGCTGTGTGTTGGTTATTTTTATGTTTCTGTCTACCATGTTAGTCCCACGAGTAGTTGGGGTTCATGAAGGACCACCTACGCTCCCCGTTGCACAGGCTAGGCTTACTGATGGGACTCAAGAGCCCCGCCAGCTACTACAGGAGGGCGCCCGGTATCCTGCAGGAACCGTTAGCGACACTGTACTCCCAGTGCCACGCATCCCTCGGCACGGTTTCTTTACACCTTGGATTGGAGCGCAGAGGAAGCTCTCAGAGAGGCTTCTGCCCGAGATGCCGCTACGCATGGACACCCCGGGGGGCCACTTCTTCGTTTTCCGATATCCCCGGCCATTGGCCGCTACCCACACAAGGGAAAGATCCGTTTATAGAATCTCCCTGCCATTCATGGACAGAGCCCGTTTATAGGGATATCCTCCATACACTCACTCATGCACTTCCCGCAAGCCAATACCTAGGGAGCTCGAAGTCAAGCCTCCAAACTAACTACAAGGTCCTGCAGTCCCCATTGGAGGATTTTTTAAGTAACTTTAGATATTATTACATTTCAAAGCTGATGTACAGAAAATAAACATTGTTTGTGTTGACACGAATAAGATGACCGAATATTAATACATTTGAATAATTAATTAATACTTCCTCTATGAAGAAGCAAAGTGCTCTTTGAATGAGCTCAAAAGTTGATACAATTTCACAGCTGGTTTAGAATGTTCTAAAAACGCTCTAAGGCCAAGTTAAGTTACAAAAACCTGCAATATTTCAAAAACATTCTTCTGACGTCTTCGGAACACTGGGCGTTTTTGGAACGTAATTTTGTCTGATTTCGGATATTTTTGGAACATTATAAAATGTCTTGAAGACATCTTTGACATTCATCTCCAAGAAACATTCCTAGAACGTTATAAAAACGTTCTTTGTCATTTGTGCTCCCTGGGTTGGGAAAATTGACGTTTTTAGAACTCATTTGGTCTGACTTACGACGTTTTTTGGAACGTTCTAAAAACTTCAATTTTTCGACGTATCTTAACATAATTCAATCTCAGGATTCCGAAAATACGGCTTAAAAAAACCATGTTTCTATTGCTTTTTTCATGATAACTTGAAAACGACAGGGCCTAAACTGTTTTAAATTTCGAATTACACATAAAACAAGGAATCCTCTTTTTTAACTGTGTCGATAAAAATACACGAATAAAAAATATTAGATGGGCTTTTCAAGATTTTCCAGGAATTAGAAAAAATTTTAAGGCATCTAATATGGGATTTCAGAATGTTTGAAAATATTTTAAAATATTTGAAGGGATTTCATGTGATTTAAAAGAATTTCAAGACATTTCAAGTAATTTTATGGAATTTCAAGAGATTTTTTGCTTTTCATAGAGGAAGCTTTGTAGTGATGTCAATTTAATAGTAGTTTATGTAGCATCCGTGTAAAACTAGTTTATTTAGGCAAGAATTTTTTCAGCAAGGGCACAATATAGCCAGAAGGCTAAGGCACTTTGAAAACTGCCGTATAAAGTCTTTTTAAGGCATTTATGAAACTAGCCGTATAAAGTGTCACTTTACGGAATGAAGAGAGATATCAAAATAGTACAAAATAGTGCAACAAGTACTGAAAACCAAGAAATGATAATGAATGTGCAGTTACACGAGTTACACACACTATTTTTGATCATGACTGTATAGAAAAGTCGATTTGAGATAGTAGAGAAAAAAAATATTCAAATGAAGCTTTTTTAGGTTATATAATAAAAGCTAGCATAAATTCTTAAAGGAGATTTAGGGGCGAAGTGTGCCATTGAGGTCCAGGGGCAAAGCCCCGGTGAGGGTTTCGGGGGGCGAAGTCCCCCAAAAGAAAAAAGAAAACGACTTATGAGTTCTTCTTAAAATTCCAATTACAAAACGACTTGTGAGTTATTCTCAAAATTCCAAATAAAAACTTATTTCGCTCGTACTTTAAATCCCTTCTTTTTCGATAACTATTCAACACTCGACAGCAAGGAAAATGTCTGACTGTTGTTGTGGCGTGATCAGCTGAGAACGGACTCAGCTGTACAGCCAGTTAGCTCAACGTGCGCATGCCCAATGATGCACATCACTTTTCACTTATCAAATTGTGCATGCGCAACAAGGCTGAACACTTTTCACTGATCAAAGTACGCGTGCGCAAGGAAGCACATCATTTTTCAGAGAAATTCGTGCGTCGTTACGCATGCTCACAGACGACGATCTACTATCGTGCTAAAAAAAGCCATTTTCAACACGCAATACAGGCATCGAAAATCGACTTTTATATGCAGGTATGATAAAAAGTGACAGTATTTCAATATAACGGAGTTACATTGGAGCCCCTTAGTGGTTCGACCCTGATGACTGAATCCATGTTAGTTGAGTGGAGGCAGAGAGCGCTGTCGACTTATTCGAAGCAGTGTTCCCAATTCGTGCCCCTTATTCAACTGCGCATGCGTCGCGCTCGGCATCTGATTGGTTGCTATTCGCGCGCAGTTTAACCCTCAAATGGCACACTGGTGCGAATTCGCACCAGCAAACATTTCAAAGCGCTGATATATTCTTTCTAGAACTATTTTCAAGGTACGTCCCCGCTACGTTAAATATGTCCATATCCCCACTAATACACCACGTATGAATAGAATTTCATTCGCCTGCAAGCAGCCGAGTAAGTCACTGTTAAAGATTTAAGTGGTAGAAGTGTGCCGTTTGAGGGTTAAAGTGCAAAAAAATATTATTTTTATTATTTATCATAAATAATGGAATTTCAACTTATAAAAATGTTAAATATGCATTTAATTAATTTTTATTTTCATCAAGATTCATTAATTTCGTTCTAATGGACATTTTTATAAGTTTAAATGCCATTATTTATAATAAACAATAAATGTATTTTTTAGTATTTTAAACTGCGCGCGAAGCAATCAGATGCCGAGCGCGACGCATGCGCGGTTGAGTAAGGGGCATGAATTGGGAACACTGATTCGAAGCAGCGTCAACTACGCTCAGTCTCGTCCTAATCGTTGCTATGCAAAGTCGCTTATCAAGTTCCGTGTCGTCAGGCGCTGATCCAGGGGGGAGCCACGGAGTCATCACCCCCCCCCCCCAAATCCAGATTTACATTGTTCAAATTTTTTTCATGACCTATTTTTTTAGCCATGTTCCA
Organism: Synergus magnus; assembly: GCA_032275165.1. Taxonomy (NCBI): domain Eukaryota; kingdom Metazoa; phylum Arthropoda; class Insecta; order Hymenoptera; family Cynipidae; genus Synergus; species Synergus magnus. The sequence continues at coordinate 7,842 of JAUESH010023191.1, forward strand.
ATAATTAGCTGTTGTGGCACTCCCCCCAAAACACTCACCTGGATCCGCCCCTGCGTGTCGTGTGTCCTTTGTATCCATCCCCGTGTACCACGCTCAGCGCGTCGTCACTGACTACTAAAAGGACGTTGTCCTTTTCCCGTTGCACAAGTTCGTTTTTCCAAAAATCTCTTACCCCTACCCAGAAACACACCTCACTTTGTTGTAAAATTAGAACTAGGTCTACCCTGCGTATCATGTCAAATTTAAAAAATGACGCTGAATTGGGCGGCAAGAATCTTTGATATGGAAGACTCGCGCTATCTGAAATTATATATGCTAAAACTAGTTCGAACTGCAAACAGCAGAAATTATAAAAACTGGTTAAGTCAACTTATCAAATGTCTGGAGGGAGCGGGCATTAGCTATAATTTCCTGAATTTCAATGGTTCCAACCTTAGAGTCCAAATTGATGAAATAGTCATTAAATACCGTGATTTTTTTCATTCGCAGGATCGGTTAAAAGTAGAAAGCAGTAATTTTAGTTATATTTACAGGAAAATGTTATGCAATGACAGGATACCCCAGCAATATCTGCTATTCAAAGCTACTTTCCTTTTCAAATGCATTTTTACTCAGTTAAGAACCTCCTCCAGATTCATCATTAAGTTGACCACCAAGGCTGGAATAAGAGTAATTGATCCACAATAGATTTGTCAGTTATTTAATCTTAGAGAAAAGCAAGATCTTTTTTGTTTAAAGATTAGAGCTTTCTCCTTATTTGAATAATACATTGTCTGAACTCGTCCAGTATGACATAACAACCCTTTGTACATACGTCATTATACATTTTATTAGTTATTGTTAATTAGTTTAATTTCACTGAATTTTGTAACAGTGGCCTCGCTTGCCACAGAACTATGTATCCTCAGAGGCAATAAACTTACTTACTTACTTACTTACTTACTTACTTACTTACTTACTTACTTACTCACTAAATTTCATAAAATCTTTTGAAATTTTATAAAACCCTGGTAAAAATCGCCAAATCCTGGTCCCGATTGCTGATGGAACACTGTGCCTGATACTGCCCAGGCTAGCAAATCGAGCCACCAAATCTGGGCTTAGTCGGCGCAGTGTTTCATCCTGATCAGGGCCCGACTGGGGCCACAGCGAAATTTGATCCCTTTCTTCGTTCCGTAAAGTATTCCATTTTAAACTGTCCTAAAAAGACTTTATACGGCAGTTTCGAAAGCGCCATAGTCATTTGGCACCTCTGTCGTACAGCTCTATTAGAGCGGCAAATTGACGCGTTTCCATAATCTCACTATTCATTTTGCACTTTCTCATACCAATGCTGGAAAAAATAATTTATGGGACTCGCACGTAAACTATTTTTGACTTGAATAATGTTTTCTGAAAGAGCAGATAGCTTTCCTTCAGCTTACCTTCAGCTCCAGCCTCAGCTCACCTTCGGCTTTCTCTTCGGCTCCTTTGCGCCTACAGCTATTCCAAACATGCTCATCTAAAAAATCTAGTTTTACGCGCATGCTAAAAAAACTACTGTTTAATTCACTTGCAATTCACCTTAAATTGAGTAAAATATTTTAGATGCCCTTGAATTATTATAATTTTACATGAATTCTTTGGAGTGCTTTTGAATTATTTTAAATTCTTATGAATTCCTTTGAATTTGGCTCTGCTTGCGATTAATTGAACAGTTAGGAAAAATTTAAGTTAAATGTATTTTCGCTTTTCACTGCAGGTAATGGAATTCATGGAGAATCAGGCGCATTGAAGATGCCATTTTCTTCCTTGAAAAATACAGTTTCAATTTTACTAAACATTATTTTGAAGCTGAAGTCGAAAGAAGAAGAATGCTTCACAACCGGCCATCAAATCGCGGCTATTGTGAATAACACTGGCGGTAAGATTCCGGTTAATTAAGATTTTAATGGTGTTGAATCCAAGTTCTAACCTCAAAATTCAATCTCTTCATTTAACTCAATAAATATTGTCATGAGAAATCTTTTAGTTCTGTAGAGGTACTGGATTTTTAAAAAGAAGTGTGCATGTAGAGGGAAAAACTATCAACTTGGAATACTTTTTGCGTAATATGAAACGATTAAATTTTGAGGTTAAATTTCTACATATTGAGTAAAATGAAGTGATCTAATTTTGAGATTAGAACTTGGTCCCAACGCCGCTAATTATTAATTTTTCTTCTCAATTTTCAATCGAATTTTTCCAAGAAGTGGAATATTTTTTACAGGCTGTAGTCAAATGGAGACGAATATATTCACAATGGAAGTTTTGCAGCAGCTTTCTGATCTTGGATTTGAGATTAAAAGGGCATTTGTAGGAACACTAATGACTGTTTTGGATCACAGGGGATTTTACGTTTCTCTAATCGACCTTTCTTTCAATTCAAGTGATTCAAACTTACTTAAATACTTAGACGATCCTGTAAAAGTGCCTGCTTGGCCTAGACCTGTTAGTCTTGCGGATTTGGCCACCTTTTCGCAATTTGTACGTATGTATATATACTTTTATTTTGAAAGTCAAACTTTTTACTTTACTTACCAAATAATATAATTACATATTTTTTGCTTCCTCATAGAGGAAGCTTTGTAGTGGTTACAAAATCCAGTTTCCGAAAAAAGTTTTTTTTCAATATATTTCAAGGGGAATATATCCAATATGATTAAAAATTATCTGGATGTGTGTGTTTGTTTGTATCACGCTTTTAACGATCCTGCAATATCTGGAGAACGCGTACAGATAAATTAATGAAATGTGGCATACCTTCGTATATTCCATTATATACCAAGTTCAATTTCTTACAAGGGTTTAACTAAACATGTAATTTTACAAGTTCAGTAGGAAGTTTTCCGAAATAACAACCAAAAAAAAGAAAACGGAAAAATATTTTCAATCCTCAAACGGCGGAGACGGATCAGCTTTCGTTTAGTGCGTTTGCGAAAAAATTGAAGATGGTAGCCAGATATTATTGTTCCTGAATCAGCTAATGTGCAATATAGAACGATTAACTTTGTAACTGTGTTTGCAGCGATTTCTAATATTGTGAAGTACAAAGAGTGTAATGGGGATGTTCAATTCCAAGCAGCTAGTACGCACGGCCTAGGGTTTAAAATTGCCGTATCGTGTGATAAGTATGAAACTAACTACATCCTATCATCAAGCCCATTTATTGGACATACGCATTAAATAAATCGACGATTTATCTTTATAATGAGGATACTTGGCATTGGCTGGTATTGCTTTGAGAAGTTTTGTGGCTTGATGAACATGTCGAAATTTCTGGATCGCAATACATAAAACATAATTCTGAAGCAAATAAATGAGAATACGAAAGTCGTCACTGGGAAATTATTAAAAAGCGAAAAGAGGAAAATATTACCAATGTAACAGTGTCTGGTGATTGTACTGATAGCGAACAGGATATTTGAATGCTTGTACAAATAGAAGTAGAATGTGCGAAGATAGTTACTTGTGCGCATGTGAGATCCAAGGACGAGTTACTAGAGCGATGTGTGTGTGTGTAGTTCGATGACGTGTATTCGACGAAAGACGTGCGTGAACGCGAGTCCTTTTTGCAATCCTAGACGTAATTAACGATTATTATCGCGCGTGGAATCTATTTGTTTTATGAACTTCTAATTGTTCAAGGAAAAATCCTTGAGCACATTTTGAGATAGTTGTTGTGCAAATACGTCCTACTTTTATTGATTTATCAACAACTGTTTTTAAGTTATAGTCCATACGTCCGTCTATCCGTCCATCCATCTGCCCATACGTCCGTCAGTACATCCGTCACTTTCAAGATTAAATCAATTTAAAAAGTGTTTACTGTTTAAGCCAATAAGAAATTAGTTATAAATATTTATTTCATTTAAGTGTCTTGAATTTTGAGAACTTTAATGCGAAAATTGATCAATTTAACTCTTAATGGTCACCATGTGTTTGGAATTACGTTTAATCAAAAAAGAAATATTTTAATTTGGAACCCTACGTTTAAAATCAATATACGCTACTAATTAGACATCTAATCACCGGGCATTC
>JAUESH010023287.1:0-11878 GCA_032275165.1 Synergus magnus
AGTATGTGAATTTGATTTTTTATGTGTTGGCGTTTACTGAGAAATAGGTTTAAAATTCTTAAATAAATTGTACATAATGTTAGCTTTAAAAGGTCACCTTAAAATTTTTTAAATCTTGAATCGACCCAATTTTATCAAATATAAGAGAAGAGAGGATCATTTTGCACCATATGAGGTTTTATCCTCTGTACTTCCATAAAAAATGGTCGAAATACATTTAAATATAGCACATAAGAAACCAAATTTCAGAAATATTGATACTGTTACATGAAAAACTAATTACAATTAATATGGAAAAAGTTATGCAAATTAAAAGTTGCAGAAAAAAAATATAAAATATCAACATTTCAAAATTTCTTCATCTTCTATTACAGTTTATATTTTCATGGCGCTTAATTTTTTTTAAATTTCAAGTTGGTACTTTTAAAATTCTATATATTTATTCGAAATTTATGATTCACGAATTAAAAAAAAATATTTAGGAATTGCCGTAGAATATAAAAAGTTTTATGTTTTGTGCGTCGAAAAAATAACCCAGAAATGCCAAATTTGGACACGCTTTTTATTCCACAATGATTGCGATTAATCGACGACGCTCTTGTGGAACTGACTGTATCTAACATAAAAAATGGCTACTTTACCAAATTTATTATCATTAAATTAACTTAGTTAATTTAATTGACTGCATCTAACACAAAAAATGACTACTTTGCCAAATTTATTATCATTAAATTAACTTAGTTGATCAGCTCGTCATGAAAAGTAAATGATATAAAAACATCCTTTTCTACGACGTGCCTCTCAATTTTTTTTTTTAATTCAGATAATTAAAGTGTCTAAATAGAAGCCCATTAATCCATGCCTCGATTTCAGAAACGAGAAAGTCAGCGAGGCGATAGGAAACCCGTGTTGAAGGGTTGATAAACCCCATTACTAGTTAGCGAGAAATGCATTGTATTCTAAAACCCCATGAGAATATCTGAAGTAGATAGTACTGCGTGACGAACGGTGCGATAGCAGTATAAATTAAGTCCTGGTGCGGATATATTAATTGCAAGCCTCCTCACTTCCACTCTGCATTCACAATTTTAAAACCTATATTTCTTTAAAAGGTAATAAAAAATATATGTAAAATGTTAATAGTTAGATTAATAGAGGAACTGAGTTTCTTTCTCCTGATTTTGCTTTACATTTTTTTGATGTGACAGACAACTTGGTGTAGTCAGAAACCTCATAAACTTCTGAACTTCTGTGGCCTTTTGGCCACCCGATAAGCTGGTGAGAGAAAATCTCAGATTCCTTCTATCGGTTACCAAGCGTGGGTCGAATTTCCTTGCCAACGACTATTCATTCTCTGAGGTCTTTCTTGAACCAAAAAAGCGGAAATTGCTTGGTCGAAATCCGGCCTCCTTGTTATGTCAGTGTGGTGCCTTCAATTCTGAATGGATTCTTTTCATTGCGATTTGATCTGCCAGCTTTTGAGTGATAACAAGTTCTGAAATCTTTCAGGTATATCATCTCCAGATTTATTTACGGTCACAAGCCGTATTATGGAAGGGCAATAAGGCTTATCTACAAACGAGAAGATTATCCTTCGTGCTGATACTGCAAGGAAAGAAATGATCTTTTACTGCGACTGGGTTTCAAAATAATTACAGATAATTAATCGTTTTGCAACAAAAGGTCTTGGAATCCTGTTTTACAGGAATTTTCGTAAGATATTCATTTGTAAGACTTATAAATTAAAGTTTCTATCACAGCAGACGTTACTCAGTCTCTTTTTGTCCATTCGAGTGGAATTATTTAAGTGAAACTAACAACGAACGCTTCAAAAGATTATTCAACCAATCACGGATTCACCACCCGTCACTCAAACCAACGTCAAAAACTGCAACCAGCCCTTGACAGCCACTTTAAAATTACACCAATAATGAAATCGTGCCCGACCCTAATTCCTAAGCAACCCTGTGCCAAGCTAAAAAGAGAGAAGAAAATACGAGGGAAGGGAATGGATATAGTGTTGAACAGATGCGGGAACAATAAATTCGACTCGATCGTCGGTGCGAAATGAATTTAAAGTCAGGACTTACAGGTTCATCCCTCTCCCCCGCCCTTTAGTGGTGGCAATTATTATAGACCGATCAAGCATAAGAGACATTATTATGGGCAATGTTCACCCTTCTTGCGGGTATTTTTTGCTTTAAATTGATAATAGAACTTTTTAATCAGCGAATTAAAGATTCAGTTTTCATTTCGTAAGCCAAAATAAAAACATGCACAGTGGAGGATTCATTTATTTCCAATCAAAAAACTCAAAATTCTATAAATTAAAAAAAAAAAAACATTTCAAGGCATTTCACGGGATTTTAAAAGATTTTAAGGAACTAGCAATTATAATCCGCGCGCTATGCGCGCGATTAATTTCTCGTTTTTGCCAAAAAGATTCAGAGGATTCTAAACACACTGTAAAAAATTTCTTCGAGAATTTTTTTCTAAGATTTCCGGAAAATTCCCTAAATGCTCTTGAAAGCGAGGCAGATTCGCATTGCGTGACTTTTTGTGACAGATGGGGAGGAGTTTTCTTAAAAATTACCCAAAAACATTACATCATTTATGGATTTGGAAATTTTTAAATTCAGAACCTTTGAGCAAATTTAACTAACTTACATAGAAAATAAAAAAATTTTTGGAACAATTCCCAATATTTAGTAGGTATTTTTTAATTCAGAAAGATTTAGAGAATGTTTCTTAATTTTTCTAATAAATTACCAGAAGATTGACAAAATTTTAAGAAATTTTTCCAAAATTTTTAGTAAATTTCCAAAAGTTTTAGGGAAATTCCCTAAAATGTTAGTAAAAACTATTTTCCCAAAAAAATGTATAATAATCCCTATGAAACTGAAGAGAAATTTTTCCCGAAATTTTTTACAATGCAATTTCAAATCAAAGGATATTAAAATGTTTTAAGGTATTTCAAAAGTATGCAAAATAGTTCAGAATTTTTAATTGAAGTATAAAAACTTGTAATTGCTGGTCTATTTTCAGACATCTCAATATCCTTTAAAATTACTTAAAATCCAATGAAATCTCCTTAAATCCCATACAATTTCGAAAAGTTCCAATAATCAGGATTAACAGCAGGAATTATGTTTCGAGCCAGTCGAATATTTTTAGAAATTGATTATTAACACCCCCTGAATAATTATGGCATCACTATGCTAACTGCCATTTATTTTAACAAGACACTGACCAAAAAGTTGTTCGCTTGACATTCATGTTACAGTTAATTTTGACAGTCAAATATGCAGCGAACAATTCTTCACACCAAAATTTTATGCGACTTTCTGCAGAATCATAAAATCTTTCATTTCCCTGTTGAAATCGCGACTCTACGTGACTGTGCACGGGCATAAATATTAAAGAGCCTTATATTATAGGGGCGCGCCGTGTGCAGGGCATCCGCGGAAGATAAAAATCACGAAACATTATACAGATTTGTCGGTCGAGTTGCTTTTACGATTTTTCTTCCAAGAGTGAAACGGTAGCGTCCCTGCCCAGTGCCCCCTTTTTATTCCCGTAATTTAATTATCTTGGATTCTCAGCTGAGACTAGCTCTATAAGTGAGTTATATATAGCGACTATAACATCTCACATCAATTCCAGAGAGATATCACGTTAAGTTCGCTGAGCTGCTCACGCATATTCCTCATAAACGGCAATCGGATTAAGATGAAACCCTAACACATTTGGTACTTCCTACCATTAAATTTACCATATAATTTTTTTTTTAAGTTGGCGCTTTTTCATTTTTCGATAACAAAATGAATCATTTTACCACATTAAGAGGCCGAATTGTGGTTGAATGTTCAGTAAAGTCGCAATTTTCTGGTTGGAAATGAAACCATATTTTACTCTGTGTGGACTTGGTCCAATAACAAAAAAAAACTTAGAAGCAGTATGTTAGGGTATGAAGAGGGGGTGGACAAGTTCGACTATAGGTGGAATAATGGAGAATCCCTAAACCAGGCAGCACACTCTTTATGTATTAATACCCGGAACTCGCCCCGTCATGAGTGTGATTGGGGTGCGAGTGTGCAATATGAAGAAAGAAACTAACAAAGTAATAGTGGTACAATGCTTTTAATGGAGATCAGGATTTTTTTGGTACCTTTATATAGGGAAGCCAAGTTGATCGTTCTGCCCTTCTTTACCCAATTAAAAGTTTTGAAGGTCAACATAAAAAAGTCTTGTTATGTATACGATCTACAGTGCACCCGGAGTTTTACGTGAAGCAGTTATTCATCCACATAATATAATCCTCTGTTCATAATGAAACGAGGAAAATCACTGTTTTGGGCAGATGCATTAGAAGTTTGAATAGATAAACAATTACCTGGAACATCTGTTTCTATTTTTGAAAACAAACTAATTATTATAGGAAAACAGAAATTAGGTACATTCCGCTTTTTTTTTACTATAAACATAGGAACAAGAATTCACAATGCTGATTTTATCGTGGAACTCAACACACGTGCAATGCACGCTGTTCATAAACGGCATCTGTCACCGGTCTATGCATTTCGTATTTTACGTTTTACGCTCGCTCACCCGATTTATGTTCCGGTTTATGCTTCACACCCGACGCGCATACCCGGACGCATGTATGACTACATTACCGAAATAATTAAAAAAAAAAGATTAGAAGGCTTGCTCTCTAATTGTAACAGTCGAAATTAATTTTTCAGTGTTTAATAATATTCAAATACGAATAAGGTACAAAATTACATGATTTACATTTTAAATTCGACGATTTTAAGAGTTTTAACCGAGGGGTTGACGACTCTACTGCATTCTCTTGAAATCTACTGAATTCGCCTGAAATATCTGAAATCTCCTGAAATATTTAAAGTCACTTAAAGTCACTTGAATTCTCCTGAAATCACTTGAAATCTCTTGAAGTCATTGAATTGTTCTGAAATATCTGAGGACACTTGAGGTCTTAAAATTATTTGCAATCACTCAATCACAATCAATCAATATAAATATGCAATTTATGTTATTATTAAAATATTATATATATTGTTATTAAAATAATAATTAGCAATTGCCAAATAAGTAGTATTAAAGTAATGTCTGACCACAATCGGTCGCTACTACTAACAGTTGCCTTAAAATAAAAGCGGGGAACCCTATATTTTTATTCTTTTTCTTATTTTCTATTCTGGAAAAGTGGGAAGGTTCGAAAAGAAGTTTAGAAAATGGAGTGGGAATAAAGGGTGGGATAAGGAAATTTATAATTCTACACAAAAAAATGTCATCAAAATTCTGGTTAAATATACTCTTACTATTTTTTCTCTTGAAATCCAAGTTAAAATTCGCAAAAATCTCTAAAAATTTCTAAAAACCTCTTGGAATTTCTTAACATTTAAAATATAAAATTCCGATGGAAATTTTCTGATTTGCTTATATAGAATTTAATAAGCATAAAGGGCATGCAGTTCGTGTAGCCTCAAAGGAACAAATATCGAACACCGCAAGGTTGTACTTGACCCGAATCAACGGGAGGTCGAGAACGTGCTCGGAGAGATTCGTCCTCCCTTGGAAAATATCCAGTCTGCCTGCCATGCACTAATGACAACACCGGGGTGCTTGAGCCCCTATCATAATTCGCAGCTTCTGGTTTTCTCTCGAGGGCTGTTGACACAATGCGGGCGCCTTACCGCAGCCCCATTCATGTCTAAGAACATACAATATTGTTGAGCGAGTAGAAAGAGACGGGTCACTAACATAACTCGCTCTGCGGATTTTGGACACCACAGTGAAAGCTTTCCCGTGGGACATGAGGATCGTGACGAGATCAAAGAGAATGTTTAGTCCTAATGATTGTCTCTCACGGAATCGTGTCTCTCGAATCACTCTCGATATATACTCGTTTGACGCCGATTACAATCAAATCGATGCTTATTTGCTCCTCACTTTTTCCAATTACTTTTTATGACAGCAGATAACAAAACGCCACGCAGATTTTCTCTCGTTAGACAAAAGTAAATGCGGGCTTGGAAAATGATGCAGAGAGTACAACATTTTTTGAGCATCAGTGTGCATTGTGCAATGTGCATGTAACCAGCAATTTTTTTCTGAAAAATAAAAAAAAATCGAGGGGGACTTTCAGATGTAACACAATATTATTATATAAAGTAACTCATTGTACCGATATGATACCACCCGTAGAGTTCTTTGCGTCAATGGCACGAGATGTAATCAAAAGGGCTGATATCGACCCGTCGGGGTTTTTATATTCACCTAATTTATGTCCGCATTCGACGTGACAAAAATATGCGGGATATGGTAGTTATAAATCAGTCTAGTAAGTTTAATGTTTATGTCCACATGGAAATGATCCAGCAATTTCTCCACAGAATTACACGGCAAAATGTTGATCTACTCTCTCAATCTGAATTAGTAAGAATTTGACTAATTGAATTAGTAGCCTTACATTTGGCTATTGAATTAGTAATTTCTCCACTTTCTACTCAATGAAATAGTAAGTCACCTATTACCAAAGTGAATTAGTAAGAAGAACTTACTAATCTTTTTAATATATATTGGTTTTACTTATACTAATTGAATTTTTCACGATACATTGTTCTTCGAACATCAGTAATGTTAAACTTTTTGTATAAATAACTTTGTTATCTTTATCATATTATTTAGCTTTTATAATTTATTTAACAGATTTTAGAAGATTTCCAAAGATTTCGTAGTATTATAAAGAATTTTCAGTTATTCTATGAGATTTTTAGGAATTTTAGAGATTTTGACAAATTTTTAAGGAATTCTGACGAACTTTAAGTGATTTTAAAATTCCTCACGGAATTTTAAGGAATTTAAAAAGATTTTTATGACTTTTAAAAGATTTTGTGAAATTTTAAGAGATCTAAAAATTTTAAAGATATTTCAAGAGATCCCTTGGAGTTCATTAAAATCTCTTGAAAAAACTTAAAATCTCTTCAAATTCCTTGAAATTCGTTAAAATCAGTTAAAATGTCCTGAAATCATGTGAAATCTCTGAAAGAACCTTTTGGCATGACGTCTGAAATTTCAACCCCGTTCATATAGTATAGATAATTATTAAAAGAATGAAACCTTGAAATCTCATTTTGCAATGTCGAGGCAAATTATGATTGCAGTATCGATTCAAATATCTCCATTTAAGGCTTGCAAGGCCTTGGTCGTAAATCTTGTGTTTTCTACATACTCAGATTTAGGAAGACTCATGTTTGGAGATATCTCTCGCTCTTCTTCTCTCTACGAAAGGCTCATGCAGGTATCATCCCGCGAAAGAGAAGTGCCAGCTGTAACTTTTATCGGTTATAAAGCTCGCTATATTATGCTGAGCTGGAGTAAATACATTTATGCCCTTCTTCTTTTGCCGACTATTCTCACTCAGCATCCGGTACAGGGTGCGCCTTATCAATCTGATATATATAGCTCATCTTTTATGCTTCTTATGCAAAAAAATAATCTCATTTTACCATTTAGAGTTGGGATACATTTAAATAGACCTGTTTTGTGAATTTGGAAATTGTCACAAAAAGGTTCCTTATATAAGGAAACAAGAGAAACAATTATGGAACAGTATCTTGCAAGATGCTATATCTTTTCGAAGCTTTTGTTATGAAGTTCGATTTGCATAAAAATATGCGGAAACAGATGCCCTAGTAAATATTCAATGAGATTCTCCGACCTTTTTGCTATGCCGTGCGTTGTTTCCTTTGAATTTGAATTGACACGACAGTGATGAGTTTCTCTATTTTCATAAATGCGTGGTTGAAAGATGGAGCGAGTATTGGTAAAATGCGTTTCGGACATTTCCACGACCTTCTGTCGAAGGGAGATAAGAAATTGAGCGATATCCTGTCCGGGTCGGAGAGACAGGCAGAGCGGACGAAATCTATTTTTTAAGGCTTTGTGTCTCTATATCGACATAGGAAAATGAAACCGGCAGTACCGCGGCATTGATACATTGGATGCCATTCGCCGAATGGAGGGATTATGCATGGCATAAAAACGCTATTTCCCATGAATTCAACCGGTTTTCCCCTTTGAGTTGCACCATTATTCTCCTCCACGAATTAACAAATTACTTTTTGTTTAAATGATCAGGGCTGCCACAGACTAATGTACTTCAAAAAAGTGACTAATTTTGAACAAAAAAAGTGACTAAAAGTGACTAATTTTGAATTTATTTTGATTTAATTACACATATATTTGATCGGCTTGCTTTGACATGATTAGATGAAATTCTAGTACTGAATTTGGGGGTGAATACCGAGGTCACAATTTCCAGAATAAATTATTAGAAATCTCATAAAATTCCACAAAATCTTTTAAAAACCATAAAAATCTCTTAAGGTCTCTTAAAATTCCTCGAAATTTCACGAAAACATTGGAAATCGCTTATAATTCGTTAGAATCTCTTAAGATTCTTAAAATCCTATTAATACTATTCCTAACAATTTCAAAACATTTAAAATCCCTTAAAATTCATTAAAGTTCCTAAAAAAACTCTTAAAATTTAATGAATTCTTTTAAAATTCCGCGAAATATCTTGAAATAACCCCTTAAAATGCTGCGAGATCTTTTAAAAATCCTAAAAATCTTTTGGATTTCGTAAAACCTGCTCTCTAAATTTGAAACAGCGAAATTCCGATGATTTAGATTAAGAGAGTGATTGACTTTTGAATGACTTGACGTTGTAAGATGTAAAACAAATAATCGTGCGCGTAGCACGCGTGTTAGTTTACTAGTTCCTTTAAAAAAGTGACTTAAAGTTATAGTGACTATGTGGCAGCCCTGTGCATGCATGAAATCGCAATTATATTAATCGCAGAGGTGGCAGTTTTCGTATTATGAGTTTTACAAATGTCAGGTTAATTGTCTTTCTAAATTTTGTACTTAATTAAATTTTGAAGTGACTATAATAAAGAATGGTAACCATATTTAAAACATATCCATGATGCAAAGAAAAAATGTTTGTGTCGCTCACCCAAAGTCAAAAGTGGTCTGACACTAAATGTCAGTGGTATGTATATTACTGGGTACTGGAGAACTGGAGTCAAAAAGTATTGCAAACTCTCGAATATTAGAGACAAAGAATAATAAAAGTACAACCCTTTGACGTTGTGATGGAGCAACGGGAAAAATTAGCTTTTTGAAATGATCCACGTGTGTTATTAGCTACTAAGGGTCGTTTCATGTTCACCGCTCATTGTTTTCGTCGTGCTCTGTAGGGCTGCATTTACAACAATACTTCAAAGTAAAGAACACAGTACACGTACCACACATACACAATTTTTATACTCCATAGGTTATTACCGTTTTTCTCGATTTTATGTAACATTAAACAAGTCTTTTCAATGATAATAATTATCGTTGCTAATTAATGTTTCACGACAAGACAAGAATTTTACAAATTCTCGCTTGAGAACTGTTGAAATTTTAAAACTCTTGTAAATTTTGACATTATCAAGAAAAGTCGAGATCAAGCGGGCAAGATTCTTGATTTCTTCGAACTTTCAAATACATATTTTAAAGGTTATTTTCATTTTACATATGTTCATTTTATGTAACATAGAAGAAAGTAACATCCGAACCAGCAGATAATTAAAATAATTTCGAAAATGGACAAAAACTACAAATTTGACAGCAGTGGAATTATTTGGTATTGCTTTGTGTTCACTTTGAGCTGAAAGGAATCTTACATTTTTCAACATTTTTTCTTGACAGTTGAGAAAAAATATCTATCTTATTTTTTTCTGGTCAGATCTCACTTGAATACATCACTGAATTGATATTCCTAACTTCTATAAATTAATAGACATTTTTAATAATATTAGAATATATCTGGATTAATAAAATCGCAATTTGGTTCGCTGATAATAAATTAGGCTTTTTATTTACTATCTTTCAATATAGATAATACGAAAAAGAAGAATTTTTACAAATGATAATATTATTTTGAAATCGTTATAATAGGTATATACTATATTTAACAAGTCGGCGGAGTATTAAGAATTTCTTAACTTACAATACGTCCTGAGGAGTTTATTCGTTGAGTATAACCATTGTTGTAGATTACTGTTACTATACCGTTATTCCGATTATATATTATTCGGAGATTTCTCTCTCCGGTAATGGATTTATACATAACGCCGTTTGGCAATCTTATTATAACATCTTCTGTTGAAGGAACAAAATTAGTTGTAAGGAATGGATGTGGTGCGCTCTGCGTACGTAATGCTGTAAGTAAATATGGGATAATTAAGTTTTTGTAGGATTCTAAGAAACTTCTAATAACTTCGAGGGATTATAAAAAAATTTCAACTAATGGAATACCTACGGGGTGGAAATTCTGTCTCGTGATTGTAACTTCTATACGTAGCATTATTTGGCAATATTATAGTATCATAACCGTTGTTTCTTGGTGGAGAATGACGTGGAGGATGATGTGAAGAATGATGTGGAGAATGATGTGGAGAATTTGGAATATCAAAACTTTCAGGTAAACTGCTCTGAAAACTTAATGCTGAAAGGATAAAATTAAACAATTTTTAATTTAAACTTTATAAACCTTATGTTTTATAATTTTAGGTTTTAAAAAATATAAGTACTCAAAATTTTAAATATATTAGGAAGCGTCTATACCCAAAATTCTAAATTATCGTTCCGTTTTTGGACACACTCCATTGTTTGCCACACCCCCGCCCCCTTTCCCATTTGCGAAGAAAAATTAAACAGATTTTTATTCGGTAAACAGTAGTTTAGGTCAAATCCCTTAAATGTCAATTGTTCTTAAACGGCGTTGAAATTTAGGGATAAACGTATCATACTTAGAATTTTTACTATTTAAAATATTAAATTAAAAAAAAAATTATGAAAATTTAAGATATATTGTATTAAAGTAGCAGATATTTTCGGTAAAATTTAGTATTTTCACTAGTAAAAATAGAACTAAATATAAATTACGAAAATTTCATAAGTTTAGAATTAAACAAAAATAAATATAAATTGTAATAATTTAAAACTTACGCATAGAATTCATGGAAACCACGAATATAAGAAGTTGTGTTCGAACAGCGACCTTCATTTTTTCTGAATACAGGTAATAATTATATGAGGTTACTGGTAGAATTTAGGAATTTCTCTGCTTTATATATATTACTAACCTAGCCTCCACTGCACGTGTACGTTTCTTTTTTAATCCATATCATCACAATAAATCAAACAATAAAAAAATCTCGACACAATGACATCTTTCACAATGTCTACAATCTCGCTGACATTTTTGGAAATGACAGAAAATATATGAGTGCACGGCGGCCTTCTCATTAAAGTTTGTATTTTCTTTAAGTACTGCAATTTTAATTAATTTTTAACTTTTTAATGTAAGTGGTAACAGGGCTTTAGTGGCCTGACTAGTAATGAAACGAAGATACTAAAGCCCTGTTCCCACTTACATTAAAAATTTAAAAATGAATTAAAATTGCAGTATTTAAAGAAAATACAAACTTTACTGCGAAGACCGCAGTGCATTGATATATTTTCTGTCATTTCCAAAAATTTCAGCGAGATATCTTCTTTAGTTTCAAAATAAACCCAAAACAGTTTCAACTCCCTATCACTCTAGAATCACCACCAAAATTATCCTCTAAGTACAAAAAAAATCATTAATAAATCCCTTAACTCCGAGACCTAAAATTTTATCCCGTGTAGAAATTTCCCTATCTTTCCCTACTTGAAGTAGGGTTCTAGTGTGGCGCGGGCTAGAAATTCTCATCTCTAGTCCGCGCCACACTAGAACCCTACTTCAAGTAGG
>JAUESH010023315.1:0-11876 GCA_032275165.1 Synergus magnus
GATGCACGCGGTATCATTCACATCGATTACCTTCAGAAGAGTAAAACGATCAACGGCCAATATTATTCAGAGCTTTTGGACAGAATTGACAGATTTTTACTCATATGCTCCCGCGTTGGACAACTCCGATATATTTCTTCGAATATATATATTAGCTTGTCGGCTTCATCCCACCGCCTCGAATGTACCAGTTGAATCCATTTCTCAACTGCTCTTCTGGAAACAGCATACGAGATACCGCAGTAGGGTGCAGGTCCAATAAGGTGCGTTGAAGCTCCCTCTTTTGAATGAGAGTCAATCTCCTGAGAGTCAAGGGCTTTACGTGCAGCCTGACTATCGGAGCAAATGTAGATGTGCCGGCCTTTGTATGCTCACATGCAAATCTCTTCAAGAGAAGTTTTAATAGTTACCACTATCGACTTGAAATACAGTGGGAATCAGCCAAGTGCCATTGAAATTTCAACCCTTGGTACCCTCCCATAGATTCCAGCTCCGGTGTCCTGGGAGCCTTTGGAACTATGTGTATAACATATCAGATGTGATCTCCGGGTTGAAACATTGCCTCTCTTTTCTATTCATCATGCCATGTTGGGAAAATTACTGCATAAACGGAAGTTTCCTGATGATAACGTCAGATATCCCTGCTAAAAATTCCCAGTAGGAATTATTAAACTACACTGGAACCACGAAATAGGACTGAACTTTTTGACATTGGGCTTAAATCGTGAACGAACAGTTCTGAGGAATTCCTCTCGGTGCGTCCTTTTAAATCAGGGCCGGCGCAAACCATCTGACACGAACAAAAACATGCAGGACGCCTGGGGCGAAGCGCTGTAAGAGAGCCGGTCCTCTTTTACCTCTCCCTTGCTTGCTCAGTCGTCGGATCATGGAGCAAAAGAACGCGGGAAGGGAGAGAATTAGGATTATTGTGCGAAGGCTTATTTCGAGGTTCCAGTGTACTCGTATTATTAACCCCACACAGGTACCTCGTAGGCGGCACGTAGTACCCCTCGTCAGCGTTCTAATAGGTCGTAACATCAAATTAGCAGGATTCTGTTTTCAATGTGGAATGTAGCCGGTTATATTAAGTTCTTAATGAAAAATCGTATACTTCCAGAAATATGTTTAATTGGTTAAGCTCAAAAGCCAATTTTTTAAAAATTATAAAAGTACACATAAAAAGTAAGTCGGAAGAATAAAATTTATAACAAAGAGTAAAATCTAAAAAATAAAGATTTAGTGTATATTTTCGCGACATAATGTTCAATAATCATACCAATTTGTTGGCAATACAAAGTCAAAAACTATACCGTAGGCTCTTTTTGTTCTGCTCTGTGTTGCTCTATGAAAATTTTTAATCAGATGATAAATCAGATTTGTCTTTCATGGAAATTTCCTTTCAGATGCACTCGAAAAGTATGACTCTCAATGTTTCAAGGCCAAACATACCGTGGCTGCATTTTCCGACTGCTACGGAAGTGATGAAGCACTTGGCGTAGTTTTCAACAATGATTACATGTTACCCGTTCGGAATCAACCAACGAAGAGCGAGTGCACGTGAGTTTCTATTCCACTAATTTTTAGTTTAAGAAAGGAAATGATAGCCAGACTTTGAAAACGTGCTTCTTCAAATCAAGAATTTTTCCAAAGGAAATACAACAGGTTCTTGACAAAAACAAAAATTGTGCAACATGTTTACAATTACTAATTCACAATAACAAGTTGCAACAGTTTTTTTTTTCGATACTGAAAAGCGCTAGAGGTTCAAACATTTTCAACATTGGAAATTTCTTGGTTCAAATTTCTAATAACTAGAATGTCTTGCGCTTATAGTAATGGGTGATACTGGAGAAAAGAATCGATTGTTGAGTATCGATAATTAGTCAAAGTTGATCCAATTCCGATACAGTAGCGCACAAAAATTTATCGATACTATAGTAGTGGTAGTAAAGTTGAAAGGGAGAAAGTGATGGACGATACCAAAAAAAGATTCGATATTGAGTATCGATACTCAATTCATTTATATGTAACGGAGGGTTTTTCATGGCACTGTTGGTGTATTCTGCCCCATAACCAAAATCACAATTCTAACTATGATTCCAGTATGCATGTGACGAGTGTGTGGAGATGTATGTGTAAGTGTGTATGTGTGTACATACATATTACAGTGTTAAATGTAAATGGGATGTGTAACGCGGTAACAATTTCTAACGTTTATGTATCAGACTTCACAAATACATAGTTAACAAAGTCGGTATACGGTAGTTGAGACCTATGTCTCCCCCTCTATGGTCGGTATGGTAATGGCGGAAAGAGATGTCGAAAAAGGGAACCGTACGGTGCGGCTGGTAATGTATTTGTTAGTCCGTAATAAATATTAATCATAGGTGCGCCTATCTATTAATATTTATTGAATAAATTAGCATCCATATGTGCGCTTATTTGGTGCGAATTTATTCCCATTTCTATAATTTTCCTTAAACGAAATTTTGCAAAAGCGTCGGTAAACGGTGATGAATGGTAACTCTAGGTGCACTTGCCCACGTCAGTCACGTCGGTAATGTCAGAAAACTGCGCGAATAACAAAAATAGGTGCGCCTAAACCATAGACATAGGAATAGAAGAGACCAGATATGTCAACGCCAGTGGATGACCAGATTGGCCAGTGGCTCCCACAGGAGCCCCGTACTCTACTGCGCAAGCGTCGCGCTCGGCATCTGATTGGTTGCTATGCGCGCTCAGTTTAAAATGGTAAAAAATATAGTGCGCCAACCGGAAATAAGGGCATAGTAAAAATGGCGACCCCCCCGTCTCATTTCTTCAGCCCCCCTCATCAGAGTTGCCATGACATGCCTGGTCACCTCTATTCCTATGTCCATGGCCTAAACATTGTTATTTCTATGGCTTTCGAATTGGCAATGACAGGTGCTCCTGAACATTGACGATTCTCAACTGAGAGAAATATTTAAGAATGACAAGTATAAGTGCACCTTTCCTTCACTGATGCCAATGTGGGCGCCCTGTGCTACTGCGCTTGCGTTAGGGCTGCGCGCTGGTTGATCGCACTTGGCGCGCGATTCAAAATTACTTTAAAAAACAATTCTTGTAATTTAAATAAATAATGATTAAAAAAAATGTTTCTTGCCTGAAATCAAAAGTTACATAATATATATATATATTTTTTTTTTTTCAATTAAATACATCATAAAATACATCATATGTATATATAGTTCGCAATATAAATTACAGAAACCTTGAAAATAGTAACAATAAACAATACCTTATCATAACAATACCTTTACTTCAGAATTCAACCCATTTTTACTTTCAATTTTTTTTTTTCTAAAATCAAAACTGATGTTAATTTTTACTTTTTAAAATTTAATTATGATATTTATTAAGTATCTAGCACTCTTCTTTACCAATCACAAGTGTGAAGTCTACTGAACCTCGACGATATCGAAAAAACTAGCTGTGAAGTTGTATCAACTTTTGTGCTCATTCAATGAACACTTTGCTTCCTGGAAGCAAATATGAAATATTATTTTCTTTACATCAGCTTTGAAATGTGATAATTTGTAAAGTTACAGTTGAAAAATCAATTTTTCAAAATTATAAATAACCATAACTTCTTTACTTTTCAATTAAATGCATTAATCATAAAGGTCAATCGATTCGTCTCGACACAAGGAATCTTTATTTTCCTCACATCAGCTTTAAATTTTGATTATTTTATAACTTACAGTTGAAAAATTAATTTTTTAAAATTAGAATTAACCATAACTTTCTTATTTTTCAATGAAATGCATTAATCTTATAGGTCAATCGATTCTTCTCGATACAAGCAATCTTTCTTCTTTTTACATCAGCTTTGAATTTTGAATATTTGAGAACTTATAGTCGAAAAATAAATTTTACTAAAATTATGAAATTAATAAAACTTGTAAAATTAAATATTTTGTTAAACCCTTGTAAGAAATTCAACTTGGTATATAGTGGAATAACTGTGCAAAATTTCATCAATTTATCTGTACGCGTTCTCCAAATATTGCAGAATCGTTAAAGTGTGACACACACACACACACACACACACACACACACACACCTGGACAGTTTTTCAAGACATCATATTAGATATATTCCCCTTGAAATATGTTCAAAAATTCTTTTTTTGGAAACTGGATTTTGTCACCACTATAAAGCTTCCTTCGGAATTTTTACGGGTGTAATAAAAAGTTTGTTTTCCAAATGGACGTAAGGGATAATTTTGCATTTCAGCTTGGGAGCAAACTTTTGTTTTTTTTTTTAATTGCGCATTCAATTTTACATAACGTTTTTTTCGCTCTCCTGTAAAATTGACATTTTGTCCCTTATCCGGTTTTGCATTGCAGCTCTTCATTTGCATCCCCCAATACTCCTAACTATGCCATAAGATTAGAAATAGGTACTTAAAAATTGTCAACAAGAATATTTAGAATGATCTTAAATGTTTTAGAAGAAATACTGGGAATAAATCTCCAAATTCTCTGAACCTAACTTTAATTTCAATTGGTATAAAAAGAGTGAAAGTTTACTTTTATATATTTATAGAGGAAAAATCTGCTTAGGAAATTTTAACAATCGACTACTTCAATAACAACAAAGAACGCTTAATTTCAGTCTATGAAGCATTCT
The DNA here is from genome assembly GCA_032275165.1 of Synergus magnus. Lineage (NCBI taxonomy): Eukaryota > Metazoa > Arthropoda > Insecta > Hymenoptera > Cynipidae > Synergus > Synergus magnus. The sequence goes on from JAUESH010023315.1 coordinate 4,675, forward strand.
TACACGCTGAAAGTCTAAATAGATTAAACGATTCACAATCTGCCAACTTTGAACTCTCTTACATTGAGCGACGCAATCCAAAACGATCTCAAGTTAAAAATTCCTATTTTTTATGTTAAAATATTAGTCCAAATAAGATTTAGTAACAACTTCAATATAAGAATTGCCTTCAAAGATAGTAAACATATTTTTGCAACACCCAGAGTCGGGTTTAAGCATGGGCACTTATGGGCAACTACCCAGGGCGGCAAATTTTTTGAAGGAGTGGGTGAAGGGCAAATCGTAGGGTGACAATCTTATTTTTTTTTTTAGGTACATAGTATTTGGAATCGCCAAAAAATTTTGGGAAAGGGCGGCACTTTTTCAATTGCCCTAAGGCGGCATTGATGGTAAAGCCGGCCCTGGCAACACCCACCTATACACTGAGAAAACTGTTTCGTTCGATTAACCAAAATTTGATTTGCTCAACAAGAGACTTTGGTTGCTATGCAGCCAACAAAACGTTTTGCTAGGCCAACAAAATGTTTTGTTGAGTCTTCTGATTTGTACAACCAAAGAATTTTGTTGGGACAACAAAACTGTTTAGTTGGCCCAAAAAATTATTTTGTTGACACTAGGTATATAATATTTAACGTACTGTTTTACCTTATTTTTAAAGTATTTTTAGACTATTTATACTTAAATTATATTTATTTATATTATCGCACGCTTTTTACGCTATGAAAAATCGGAAAAAAAATTTGCGGCGGCCGGGATTTGAACTACCTATCACGATCTCTAATGCATGATCGAACGCAACTTATCTCTAACATCTAAACCCCACGGCTAACCTAGCACATGGAATATTTTATAAAAATCTCAGTAAAGTATCACATATGCCATGGCCGGTAGACACGCATGCGCGGCGCGTATTGGTAATGAAACCATCCACCGTTCCAAGAGGGGCGCTGCGGCGCCACAACAAACATGGTGGCTGTAAGCATAGAAATTGACATTCAATGTGGTCAATGTTGTCGAAAAGTAGTATAATTAAAAAAGAAAGTATTTTTAAGTTTAGAAAGTGATATTTATGGACTTAAATAGTTTTTGTAGTTACACAAAAGCTACACCGGCATCGAGAAATATGATCGAAGGCCAAAATATTTTTAATCCTGCAGGTATGATTGTAATACGCGTTGCTATAAATATAAGTTTTACTCATCAGAGCAATTTATCGCAGCACTTTTTTCATTTAATTAGATGATCACTACAATTATTCACTACATTTTTGTGATGTTTTTCGAGTTTTTCGCGTATTTATCATGCTTACGACAGCCACATTTGGGTTGGTTCAACAAAAAAATTTTGTTGAACCAACAAAACATTTTTGTTACGCTAACAGCAGGCATTTTGCAACAGCAGGGCCAGTTCTGGGTAGATTAGTGTTAGTGCATGTCCGTGTGAACTTGAGTTGGTGAGAGAGTGTATCTGTGTGAATCGTGTGGAGGAGGTAAAAATTTGAATGACGCTCATAGTCATGGTGAGTCACTTTCGGTGATAAGGATATTTACGTCTGCTATCTCATTGATTTTTTCTCTTTTTAACATAAACAATGAATATCAAGTTACATAGAATTCTGAGAAATTGCATAAACAATAGTCTGAAGGTTACATTCTTGAGATTTGACGTCATAATGCATATTTTCATGCAAGTCCAAACCTGTTTTACCCCCCATTCCCAAAAAATTTAGCGTAAACAATAGTATCAAGGTTACATAGAATTCTGAGAAATGACGTCATGTTACATATTTTCATGCAAGTCCAAACCTGTTTTACCCCCCACTCCCGAGAAATTAAGCGTAAACAATAATATCAAGGTTACATTCTTGAGAAATGACGTCATATTGCATATTTTCATGCAAGTCCAAATCTGTTTTATCCCCACTACCGAGAAATTTAGCTTAAACAATGCGTATCAAGTTACATTCTTGAGAGATGACGTCATATTGCATATTTTCATGCAATTCAAAACCTGTTTTACCTCCACTTCCGAGAAATTTAGTGTAAACAATGCGTATCAAGTTACATAGAATTCTGGGAAATTACGTCATATTGCACAATTTCATGCAATTTTGATGAGGCTTCACCTCCCCACCACCACTTTCAAACATAATGCGTATCAAGATTACATAAAATTCTCAGAAATTACGTCATATTGCACAATTTCGTTCATGTTTCACCTCCCTACCACCCCTTTCAACCATAACGCGTTTCAAGGTTACATAGAATTCTGAGAAATGATGACATATTGCACAATTTCATGCTTGATGGGGGGGCAATTCAAGACGGTCGGGGGACGAAAAATTTTTATACGGGCATGCATTTCTCTAGTCTGCTGAGTGGTAGGAATTTCAGACTAATTTTCAAATTATCACATTATACTTCCTCATTGTAAACGGATAATGTGATTTAACTATGTTTTGATATATTCGTTTCAGTGTTATCAAATACTCGTCATTTGATATTAGAAAATGTATTCGAGAATTTCTAAAATAAATTTTCTTTTCCCATTTTGGCTCCAACTCTCCATTGAAGTATAATGTGATAATTTGAAAATTAGTCTGAAATTCCATCCACTCAGTAGACTGTAGAGAAATGCATGTGCGGGGGTAACTGCTTATAAGATTCACTATTGGAGTTAAACTTCCATCACACCCTAATTCAACACCAACGAAAACAAAAACGATGCAGTTAAATTAAATTTTTGTGTAAAAATTAACTGATTTTTTCGTATGTATGACATAGTGATGCTTTGAATTTAAGAGTGAGCACTGTTTGAAATAAAATATCGTTGCACATTCGTCTTTTGTACTTTATTAACAGCTTCTTCGATTGACAGGATTGATTAAATTCTTTTAGCTGATTTTCATCTTTAGCAAAGAACTTCTGCATTTTCAGAGGAAGGAATACCGCGGAGGAAAATGGATATTCAACCTTAAGGGCATGTGGTAATTACCATAAGAGCAAATTTATTTTCCGCAACTTCACGCTCACAATAATAAATATTTTTTGCTAAAACTAGGCCATTTACCTCCGTTTCGTTCAGACGAAGGTAAATGGCCTAGTTTTACCAAAAAATATTTATTATTGGAAGCGTAAAGTTGCGGAAAATAAATTGCTCTTATGGTAAAGTATCACATGCCCTTAATATCTTGGATAGTGAACTACGTGACAGCCATCTAAGATATTCAGTCTAATTATCTGGATATTCAACCTCAATATCTTAGATACTCAATTAGGTGACCAACAATCTAAGATATTCAATCCAAATATCCAGATACTAAGTTTGGAAAACGAGATAATTAGGCTAAATATTTATATGCAAAGGATGAATATCTAGATGTTTAGGATGAATATCTAGATATTTAGGATGAATATATTTGTAATTCATTTTTTTTGACTATCTAGATGTTTAGTTTGAATATCCATTTTTCTCCGTGCGTGCATGTGTCCTCAAGATCGACCACAATTTTTTCTCCATATTTAGTGGAAATTTTTCGAACGTATGTGATCTGCTACTTTTTATTCAATTGAAAATCTTTTAGCTTCTAGATGGGAAGAAAGTCTCCTTCGCAACCAAGTTTGTGTTTACTAAAATCCATTTTTTAATAATTGATTTAAAAAAACTTCTATTTCCTTTTCAGAAAAGATTTAACTTTTAATTGTTAGATTTTCGAAATTTGTCGATGTTTCTCGAATGCTAGAATACACTTTCACTAACTATTTTAACTCTTTAAAATCATTTAAAAATAACTCAATTTGAGTCTTCAACTCTTTATGCTTTTTACTGCTTGGTATTCACTGTTGTACTGAAAAGACCAAGGGATGTACTGGGGTTTATATAGTGAGGTGAAACATGATCAAGATTGCATGAAATTGTGCAATATGACGTCATTTCTCAAAATTTTATGTAACTTGATACGCATTGTTTAAGCTAAATTTCTCGGGAGTGGGGACAAAACAGGTTTGAACTTGCATGAAAATATGCAATATGACGTCATCTCTCAAGAATGTAACCTTGATACTATTGTTTACGCTAAATTTTTCGGGGATGGGGGGTAAAACAGGTTTGGACTTGCATGAAAATATGCATTAGGACGTCATCTCTCAAGAATGTAACCTTGAGACTATTGTTTAGGCAATTTCTCAAAATTCTATGTAACTCAGTGTCTCCAACTCCAGCCCCGTACTCTACTGCGCATGGGTCGCGTTCGGCATCTGATTGTTTGCTATTGGCGCGCAGTTTGAAATACTAAAAAATATTATTTTTATTGTTTATTATAAATAATGGCGTTTTAACTTATAGACATTTTTATTGGACCGATATTAATGAATCTTGAAAAAAAAGAAATTAATTAAGTGTATATTTTGTAAATAAAAAATATTTCAATAATAAGATTTTTTTTTATTTACAGAATATGTAATTAATTAATTTTTATTTTTATCAAGATTCATTAGTGTCAGTCTAAAAAACATTTCTATAAGTTAAAATGACATTGTTTATAATAAACAATAAAAATTATATTTTTTATCATTTTATACTGCGCGCCAATAGCAACCAATCATATGCCGAGCGAGACGCATGCGCAGTAGAGTACGGGGCTGGAGTTGGAGACACTGATGTAACTTGATACCCATTGTTTATGTTAAAAAAAGAAAAAAAAATGAGGTAGCAGACTTAATCATCCCTATCACCGGAAGTGATTCATCATGACTATGACGTCATTCAAATTTTTATCCCCTCCACTCGATTCACACAGATACACACTCACACCAATTCAAGTTCACACGGACATGCACTAACACTACTCTATCCAGAATCGGCCCTGCTATACTACTGTGAACAGAATGAATTATTATTATTAATTTTTCTTACAGGAATAATAGTTTTCGCTTCGACCATTGAAAATTAAATGAAGAAAATAAAAAATTCTACTTTAATATAGTGCTGTGTTTATAGAACTTGTATGTCTATAGAACTTTTAAGTTCTATGTATTATAGAAACAGCACTTTGTATGTTTAAATGTGGTTTAAATAATTCATCAAATTATGTTCCACTGGTTCACATTGTTGACATTGTGTCACATAGGTTAGCAGACGACAAGGGCAGACATCTTGTGAAAATTCAATAGTTTCAAATTTTCCCGCACGAGGCGCTAGAATCCGTTAATATACTTTTTTGGGGAAAGGAGTTCGGAAAATTGCTAGCAGTTCTTATATTAGAGTTGGGTCTGAGGTCTCCTTATACTACTTCGTGGTTTTTCGTCTAAAAGGATATAGGAAATTGCAAACTTTTTATCATTTAAACCATGAAAAATATGGCATGAAAGAAGCATGACACATGTGCCACTGCTAAAATATACAACCACTTTACCGAGACTCCAATACCATCTGCAGAACCTTTCCCATGGCCAGCATGCAGCGGTAGAAAATTTCCAGGTAGCTCTTTATAGATGAAGTTGATTACAATAATGCCAAAAGAGGACTAAGTTAGTCTTCCTGTTTTTATGCTGAGTGAACGACGAGCCATTGCTTTGAAAGCGAATAACTTTTAATGTAGGAACGTGAAACATCATTAAATAGAAAACTGCTGGCTGATTTCACGTTTCCTTGTACCCTGGCGAAAATTTCAGATAAATAGAAAAATTTCTATCCATTTGTAAAAATAATTTTGTTGAGTCTTTTTATTTTCATAACTAAATTTGTTATTAAAAGAAATTGTTTTGTTGGGCCAACCAAATAATTTTGTTGAGTATTTTCGTCGACACAATACAAATTTTGTTTGGACAACCAAAAAAATTTAATTATTTATTGTTTTTAAGACATTTATTTTTATGTTTTAACCTACAAAATATCCGTAAATTCAAAAGATTTGACTAACAGAAATTTTCTGTAGAATATACAGAAATAATCTGCTGTCCCTATTCCATTAGATTAAATCTGTAGATTCTACTGATGTTTCTGTAGATTAAACAGATTTTTTTTCTTCGTGAGGGATTTAGAAGTTTTGAATATGCTGAGTGGATTCTACTGTCAATTTTCGATATTTCAGAGTTTCGATATAGTTCAGGGTGTTTTCATTTGGAAAATTTTTAATTTTCGGGTATTTTCTTCGTTAGAAATTTTATTTTTCAGCAAATTTTTACGCATTAATTAAAATTGATGAATTGATTACGCGTTCTTCTTTTTACGGTCTCAAAGAGCAAAAGCACCTGCTTCAACCCAATTTACATAATTCTGCAGTATACAGCCAATCGTCATCAAGGTACCAAGCTTATCAATTTTACCCTTCTTTGAATCGCACCAAATACAAGGAACATATGCGACATATGTTACCTATCGTGATATTTACCTGTATCATATCAGCTGCCACTGCTCCATGAAAGTTTTTTTGCATAAACTGCAGATCATATCTGAAAGCCGTTCTCACAATTTTCTTCAGCTACTGTATAGTGAAAGTTAATTTGACAGGCGTGTATCTTAAATTTTCACATAATATATATTCCATTGTAAATAAGTTGTCAAGAGTAGGGAAATAGTTAGAGAATTTTCAGTTGAAAACATTTCCATAGAATAGTTAAATATGCAAAACAGGTAATAAATATTTCAGTACAATTTTACTTTGAAATCTATTAAAATATTTAAGAAATATAACGCAGTTATAAAATTTTTTGCTTCTTTATTTATAATCTGCCAAAATTGTACTCAACCTATTTGTAGTAAAAATAGGTTTTTATTCCTATAGATAATAAGAATGAAATGAGGGGCGTAATCAACTGTGTAGATACCCTATGTACATTGAGGGTACACACATAGTCAAAAGTACATTGTACATTGTCCTATGAATTTTTATCAAAAAATATGTTACTTGCAGTTGCAGGAACTTTTTTACATTCTCATCATCAAATGAGAAGGTATTGGTTTTGTGTGAAAAATGACTTTCGCTTATTTCATAAAATCTCAACGTTTCCAGACCTCCTGAGTGCGAAAAAATGGTTTTTACGGTGGCGTCCGTCTGTCTATCGTCGTCGTTGTCGTCGTCGTAGTCTGTGTCCACCATAACCCAAGTGCGAATTGCCGAAGGTGAAAAACGGCCCAGGCTTGGTCCAATTTCGGCAGCCAAAGATCTGCTAACTTTATTGGGCCAATATCGGCATTTTAAG
>JAUESH010023576.1:0-11819 GCA_032275165.1 Synergus magnus
CGAGAAATTAAATAAAGAGTAATGTGGTGCACCGACCGCGCATGACTCTTTATTTAATTTCTCGAAAACAAAAAAAACGACATCTGGAATTTTAGGACTTCAAAAGATAAAGCCTTTAGCTTTATTTATTATTTTATGTTCCATACGAAAGGAGTTTAGCACATTTGAAATAGGATCTACCAGCAAAAACTCGAAAAATTCCCCTTCCCCTACCTCGGTCAATTTTTATCCAATCGAAAAATTTTTCTTTCAGTTTGAGTTCGATCAGTCAAAGTCAAATTTCACTTGAGAAAAAATGCCCTATAGATGAATTATTTTTTTATCGGACTCAAATTTTCAGTATAAACTACTTGTAGCATACAAAAACTTTTAAGCCCCGTGGATTTTTGAAATTCAAGAAATTAATTTTTTTAATCCACCCTGCTGCACATTTCGAAATTCAAAGCATAATAAAATGCTAGTAATAAAATAAAAAAATAATATTAAAATGCATAATAAAACATATATAAATTTGAGGGAAATCGGAGGAGACACATCGAAAGGTTGCGTTTTTAGTCGAGGCTAGGCGTGTTTGCACAATTAATGGACACTCCCTTACTGTAACTATATTGAATCATTACCTTTTTTTACAGTCACTAAGAAGAAAAGAGTTACTTTGAAAAAAGCAGCTTATCCAACATTGGCTGGAAAGTTATTTTGAAAAATCTGTAATACTTGCTTTCTCTCGCGCACCAATCTGGCTAATATTTCTTCCTTTTTTCTAATAAAATGTTTATATATTACCTGTCCTATCCTTTCCAAAGGAAAATTAATACAATAAAAGCGTTCAAAACACCCTTCTGAAGATTTTATTATTATTTAAGCTTCACGACTTCGGTTCAAGAAACTTGACCTGATACACAAGTGTATACACTTCGACTGGTAGCTGCTAGGATTTTAGTGGCAATGATTACACCAGTTATCAACAATCACCACAAACGACAATCAAGGTTCTTGAACCAACGAATCAAGCGATAACGATAATGCGACTAATATATCTGGAAATAAATCTAGGTTCAATACATTTTTCTTTGTGAATCTGTCCATGAACTTCAATATTTTCGTTTTTAATGTAGAAAAATGCATGCTGACCATTAATATCGGGATGGTAAAATGTTCACCTCAGAAAAATTCACCTCGGTTACAATAAACGCATGTCACAGTCGATTTTACTTGAGACAAGTTAATATTTTCTTGGGTAAAACTACTAGTCTAACTAGCCCTACTAGATTTCAAAACACACGCCTTATATTTGTAAAAATAAAACTTTTATATTAGTACATATTAAATGGATACAAAGATTTATATTAACGGTTCTTAACAAAACAAACTACTTTTGAAGATATAAAAAATCTCTTTCCATCCATCGATCAACGTATTCAATATTTCTCAGCTCTACCAGTTCAACGCTTGTATGATATATGATGTTAAACACTGTATTCATGAAACTATTGGGACATTCTTTTACAAATCGTACACCTTTTTTTACTTTAGGATTTAGAATCACCTGCAAATTTTTCACGGCTTCTATTTATGAAATAAGCTGACACGTGTATAAGGATTTTTGTAGAAAAATTTTTTTTTTGAGAAATATGTGAATTCAAACTTTCGATAAAATTCGTTAAAATGTTAAATTCTCATGTACTTAAAATTCATTATCTCAGGTTTTATTAACTAAATCGATTCAGGTTTTTTTTTTTATTTCTTACCTTGTTATGTTAGCTTTTCAGATTTCCCACTAGATGTCTATTTTCAAATGTTTTTATTTTTTCACGCAAAAAATGTGAAAAAAACAATAGAATCCTTTTATATAACTGCATAACCTATATAAACGTAGATAAAAAGACGTTCAAAGTAGCATTTCTTACGCACTTGTAAAAAAAATAGTATGAGCTATGAGTGCGGGGGGGGGCTATGTCTCTATCGAAAAATTAATTTTTTAAAAAATGGCCAAGACAGGACGAATGGCGTGGCTCTGACAGGGGCCGGATCAGGTAGCCACAAGATCAATTAATTCCTGAAGATGGCGTTGCAATATACTTTAGTGAACATATGCATGACTGATGGGACTGCTCGTGTTATAAAATAAATTCCGCTTTTATCTATTTATAATCTAAACATCCGAATGCTTGAGACGTAAAAACCGGTGGTTTTATTAATGTGAATCCTTATAAAATAAAACGCAAGTGGTAGTTTTGTCAATTAGCGATTCATACATACTAAAAAGTAATTATAAAATTTCATAACCTGAAAATTCCATTTTAAAAAATTATTACTGATTTCTTATACGAAAGTGTGAAAAATGTGCTAGTGTAGTGAAAATTTTCAGCATTCAGGTGTCATTTAAATAACCCAAAAACAATTACAGAGGTAAGATCTCAAAATAAATTAAAATAAAACTATAAAATAGGAACAAATAATTGATGGGGTTCTAACCGTTTCATTTCGAGTCTGGCCCCATCTAGATAGCCCGATTTGGCCCAAGTTCTGCCCGATCGGGCCCCGATCAGATCCATATTGGAATTTCTGCACGGGCATCGGAAGATATTTAATATTTTCGAGCGCGCATCGTGCTTTGTGCGTGTCGCGAGCAAGAAGTGTTCAATCATATCTGGTTCCAGGCTACAACTAGCCTTCCCCGAAACGGACGACGCCCACTCGAAAATATTAAATATCTTCCCATGTAATAAAGTTTCCACTTTTAAAAAAAAATGCGTTTTTTCGATTGAGATAAAGCGCATACTACAAAAAATAAAAAAATTGTTTTCGTTAAGAGGGCAAATATGAAAAAAATTGTTTAAACAATTAATTTGCTAATATTTTTAGTTAATTAACAAATAAAAATTATGTAAATATTTATTTGAAAAGCTAACATAACAAGGTGAGAAATAAAAAAAGCCAGAATCGATTTAGTTAATAAAACCGGAGATAATGAATTTTAAGTATAAGAGAATTTAGCATTTTAACGAATTTTATCGAAAGTTTGAATTAACATATTTATCTAAAAAAATTTTTCTACTGAAATACTTATACACGTGCCACCTACACGCCGAAAATGTGTTCAGAAAACTTTACTGAACTTTTGAGCAAAGCTGGAATATAAAGACAAGTTGTAGATTGTTTCACATTTTTGTAGTAATCAGTGACAAACCGAATGTTATAAAATACATAACAGTTTGGTAAACTTTAATAGTGTACAGTAAAATTCTCATATGAAGAGCGCAGCAAACTTTAAAAGATTTTCGTGAATTATTCCCTTGATATTAGTTAAAGAATGACAAACGTTGATGAAACATTCCTATTAAGGAATTGAAAAATTACTCGAAAGTTCGGTAAAGTTTTATATGATATGCAGAGAAAAGTTTTTTTTCCTTATATGAAACTTTATAAAACTACTAGATGTCTTGACCGTGCCAAGGCGCGCGCGCCCATATATCTCTAATACATGGCGTTTTCTTAAAAATGATCAAAAATGTCCGCCAAGTTAGCACCGCCAACTTCAATTTTCAAATAAATGAAAGTTGTGCTGGATTGTGTTAGATTTTTGCTCAATTGTGCAGCAAAAGATTTTCCGACAATATAAAAATTTAAGCCAAAATTGCAAAAAATTTTTTGGCCCAACATCGCCAACTTCAATTTTCAAAAACTGAAAATTCTGCTGAATTCTGCTAGTTTTGTGCTAAATTGTGCCACAAAAGATTTTTCGAAAAAAATCAAAATTGGAGTCTAAATTTCCCAAAAAATTTTTTTAACAAAAACACTTTCTTTTTCCGAAAAAGAGACACTAAGCCCAATTTCTGCCATCGAGAAGCCGATCTCGATGAAAGGACCCGTCAAACAATGCACTTTTGCCACGAAATGCACGAGGTGACGAGGAGGATTTGAATCATTCTACATGACAATTTTTTTTAAAAACGTTAAAACGCCCTTAAGGAACACATTTTCATCAGGACACTCGCACTTCGGGCATGCTACTTGATTTAAAAATTATTTAAAGCTCACGCTCCACGCTCGGCTCTGTTCACGGAATAATAGATTAAATTACATCAATAAAAAGACGATTAAAAGAATTATTTTAATGATTTATAATTGGTCTTATTAAAAAATGCTTAATAGCAATTTTATTTGATATTTAAAGGATCAATTTTACTTTTTTGTAATCTTTTTCATATTTCACGCTTTTCGGTGGGGAACTTTAACTTTTTTAAATTTCTTAATATTTTTCACGATTAAAACGAAACTTACTCTATAAAAGAGTGGTCAAAGGGGATTTGTAGATCTTTATAAAACAAATAATTATGTTTCTTATCATTTTAGCTGTATCTCGCGTTATTTTGCTCAAAATATGAATTTTCGATTTTTCAAGAAAATTCAAAAAGTTGTTATGCCAATCGCGTAGGGCGTTCAAAAAGCGACGTTTTTCTTGTCTTCACTTTTTTTCACATCTTGCGTTGTTTGGTTTCAAATGTTGATGTCCATTGTACCGTTATGCTTAATTATTCATTAAAATTATACTTCGGAAGTCACCCGTTACGCTAAACGCGTTCAGTGAGACTAGCTCAGAGTGGGGAGCATAGCTGCGCGCGCACCTCGGAACAAGGATCTATCTGCACTGCCTGGTACCGGATGGTAACGAGTTCAATTGCGAACAACGACAATTCACTTGTCTTCGAGGCTCGTTAGGAGCAAGTCGTGTTTTGGGGAGTTCAGCTCCAATCATTTAATTTAGTGACAGGTCGAGCTGTGCTAATTCTCAAACTTTGAAAGGTGAACGGCAGTTAATAACAATTAATTGTCAAAGTGCCTTTGACAATTTACGAAATTTATTCAAATTAAATATTTTACGGTGTTAATATTAAAAAGAAATGGGCTTTGTGAGTTTAGTGCCACAGTTTTTTAGAAGTGAGGATTTTAAACTTTCCTTGTAGTAAACTCGTTTACTGTTGGGCTTGCAATAATTCCACACCTTTGAGAAATTAAATAATTCAGATTAATATTAATTTCCACTCTCCTTTGGTCAAGTTCGCTTTTCCTCTGGCTTGTGAAATTTTTATTATGAGAATTCAAATTTTATTAAGATATAAATTCTAACGTCACTACTTGTAGAATTCTCGTCTCCTTTGGGCTAACTAGTTAGTCTCTTTGGCTTCTAGAATTCAAAAGGAATTTTGTTTCAACTTATAAAAATAATGTTAATAGCCCAGATTGTTTGGCAGACAACCTATGAATTTAAGACTGAGGTTTGCAAAACAATCTAAAAAAAATATTGTTTATCCAAACTTAAAATTGTTGTTCATTTTATGAGTTAATAATGGGAATTAACATTTTCTAGTTGTCGAAATTTCGCCTGGGTCCAGCCTTTCCTAAGACTTTTATTGTTCAAAAACTCTCGTAAGTGGAAAGTATAGTTTAAATTTGGGAATTTGTTAATTTTAAACAGAGAGAAAGCAAAACTATCTCGAAATTCCTGGTTCCTTTTTTTTATATTTAGGAAATAATATTCTTTGTTACGAGAATATTATTTGAATTTTTAGTGATTTTCTATCCTCTGTAAACGAATAATGTAACACCATTTTTTCATTCTCATCTGATAGAATGTATTAGATTTGTGTAAAATTTGACCTCCCCTGTTTTTGTCAAATGTCCACGTTTCGTGACCCCCTAAACCCGAAAAACATGTTTTTCAGAATGTGTCTGTCTGTATGTATGTAAATTTTAGTTTGTTAACACGATAACTTTCGAAAGAATTGACAGATTGGATTGGCCTTTGGTATACTCTTTTAGTGTCCAAAAATGAAGGTCAAGTTCGTTGGCCAGCCATTTTTGACAAAAATTAAAAAACTTAGAGCATTTAAAAAATTTTTGAGACCACTTGTTTTTTAATTAACAAATTCTATGTACGGATATTCATAGTACTCAGAAAATCGAACAATTTATCCTTATGACTTTTTTTGATAAAGAAAAAATTGTCAGACTTATAACACTTTGTAAATTCAAAAAAACAAACGAAAATTAAAATTTGAAGCCAAATAACGCACGATATGAAAAAAAGTCAATAGATGAAAAATGTTGCTCTTTGGACTCCCTACAGGAATGGCATAAAAACTTTTTGAATTATCTTGAAAAATCGAAAATTCAAATTTTAAGCCAAATAACGTGAGATACTTAGAAAATGATAAGTAACATAATTATTGGTTTTAAAAAGACCTACATTTTCTCGCGCGAGTGCCCTGATGAGAATGTGTTCCTTAAGGTCGATAGAACCTTAAAAGTAAATTCGTGCTGCCTTACGCGAAGTGCGACGTGTGATGAGAATGTGTTTCACCGGTGTTTAATTTTGTAAATGCTATAACTGATAATTTTCTTTTTATCGAAAAATTCATAAGAATAAATTCTTCGACTTTCTAAATATGAATAGCCATACCTACAATTTTTAAATCTTCAAAAAAAATGGTCTCAAGAAATATTTTAACTTTTTTTCTTCAACACATGTCCAAAAGATGCACGTTTTCGAAAGTGTAAAGCGGGCTGGATGTTGATGTTTTCAGACCGGAGAGCAAAGCAGGGAAAAAAACTCGTAACAGGGAAAAAAACTTTCAGAGCAGAGAAAAAAACTCCCAGAAGTGGGAAAAAACTCGCCTTCGACGCCCTCGACCTACGACTCGTGCTGTAAATGTCGCGCTCGACAGAAACCGCCTCTTCCCTCCCTTGGTGCATAATATACTATTTATTTTAATTTTTATCAAAAATGGCTGGCTAACGAAATTATCCTTCAGTTTTCGACACTAAAAGAGGATAACATCCGTGCAGAAATTGCCATATTTTTGACCGATTACCGACCTGGCCCAGGTCGGTTTTAAGCGGTCTGGACCGGGTCGGGGATATTTGCGTGGCTCAGAGCCGTGCCAGACCGGGCTCGGGTTACTTATTCTGTAACTGATGTCGCTGATGTTCGGAAAAATGGCGTTACAATTTCTCTCCAATGTGTGAGTTTTTAAAAGAATTTATGGTTATTTTCATTTAAATTGAAATAATTGAAACAAAATGCCTAGAATATAGAGCACTCGACAAGTCCGGAAACACCGCGCGATTCAACCCTACCTACGAAGTCTAAATGAAGGTAAGTTTAATCATTCAGTGTTTATAATATTTATGGAGCGTCGAATCCTAACCTCAAAATTAAAATATTAAAAGTTTTTATTATTAAAATGAAATAAAAGTGTTTTTTTATGTCACTGTAGGTGATTTAAATATTGAAAGGGAAGTAGAAATAGAAAATCCTGATGTTGACACTGACAAATCCGAAGATGCAAATGAAGAAATCGTTGCCGAGGATCTCTGTGTGGCTAATCAATTTCAAAAGTTAAACACAAGTGAGAAAATGCTCGCTTATATTAATGTTATATAAATTTTGAATATTAATATTCATGTACAGAATTGATATGTATATTTAGATTCTGAGAAGTCAGATGACATCAGTAGCTCATCAGATTCCAACGAAGCCAGCAAGTTTTTAGATTCCGACGAAGACGACGAAGTGGATGATGGATCATCAGATTCCGAGCGAACCAGTAGACCATTCAGATGACATCAGTAGCTCATCAGATTCCAACGAAGCCAGCAAGTTTTTAGATTCCGACGAAGACGACGAAGTGGATGATGGATCATCAGATTCCGAGCGAACCAGTAAACCATTCGCCGTATCGATTTATGCAGGAAATTCAAAACCTTCTAGCGTCGATGATTATTTAAAAGATTTCATTGAAGAAACGAATCACTTACAAGCTAATGGCGTCACAATTATGAATCAACGATTTAACGTGAGGATTCATTGTTTTATATGTGATACGCCAGCAAGGGCTTTTATAAAAGGTACGAAGCGTCACACCGGTTTTTATGCTTGCGAAAGATACGAAGTAAGAGGATTAAAAGAAGGCGGGGTAACTCAGTATCCTCTTATAAATTGTCCTGAGAGAAGTGACGAATCTTTTAGAAGGCGTTTACAACCTCAACATCATAATCGCGTATCTCCACTTTTACGAATTCTATCGCATGTTAACATGATTTTGATGTTTATTTTGGATTTCCTGCATCTATTTTGTGAAGGGATTATGAAACGTCTTTTATTGAGTTAGTTTGTCCATTCTGGGCGGGCAAATGTAGGCCAACGAATGAAGATGGAAGTTTCAAGACGACTTATTCTCATTCGGAAATGTATTCCCTGTGAATTTTAAAGGAAAATGCGGTCCTTGGTGTCACTTACAATGTGGAAAGCAACCGAATTTAGATTTTTCTTATTATATTGCGGTCCTATTGTATTAATAGATATCCTTAGCCACACCCGTTTTCGAAACTTTTTGCTTTTACACGCAGCTGTAAGGATTTTATGCAACGACGATTTTATAAAAAAAAATACCAGCAATATGCAAAAACATATTTACAATTTTTTTTTACAAGTAGTATAGCTATGAGAGTATCACCCCACTTACCCGTCGAGCAAGGTTCTATTCTGGGCTAAATTACTCTCGGTCGGTAATGCAGATTTCTTCCATGGGTTTAGCCTCGGTCGATATGCCAGGGATTTACCTTACCATACCTACCTTACCGACCTCGACTCTTTTGAACTTTCAAGCTGCGCAGTAGACATGTGCGCAGCAATAGGTAATGGCGGTTTTTTTGAATCTCAGAAATACAAAGGGGAAACCATCTGCGCATTTATCAGGAGGTTAGTGGTGGTGGGGGTATCAGATGAAATGAAGTTCAAGTAGTACTGGATCAAGTCCTATTCTACTAAGTCTCGCGGTAATGGCGGTTTTTTTGAATCTCTGAAATACAAAGGGGAAACCATCTGCGCATATATCAGTACTATAATGAGTACATATTCAAATGGATCAAGTCCTATTCTACTAATTTTCACTGTACCGTGTTAAATTAACTTTGGTCGGTATAACCCTCAGCTGGTAATGCAGATTCCCGCAAAGGGTATTAAAATCTGTCGGTATAACCCTCAGTCGGTAATACAGATTCCGACCGCGGAACTAGCCTCTGTCGATATATGAGGGATCTACCTTACTTACCGATCTACCTTACCTACCTCGGTGCCTATGAACTTTCAAGTTGCGCAGTAGACATGTACGCAGCAATAGGTAATTGCGGTTTTTTTTAATCTCTGAAATACAAAGGGGAAACCATCTGCGTATATATCAGTACTGTAATGAGTACATATTCAAATGGATCAAGTCATATTCTACTACTTTTCACTGTACCGTGTTAAATTATCATCGGTTGGTAAACCCTTGGTTGGTAAGGCAGATTTCTGCCGCGGGATTAACCTCGGTCGATATGTCATGGATCTACCTTACCATACCTACCCTACCTATCTTGACCCTTTTGAACTTTCAAGCTGCGCAGTAGGCATGTGCGCAGCAATAGGTAATGGCGGTTTTTTTGAATCTCTGAAATACAAAGGGGACACCATCTGCGCATGTATCAGGAGATTAGTGGTGGTGGGGGAATCAGATTAAATGAAGTTCAAGTAGTACTGGATCAAGTCCTATTCTACTAATTCTCACTGTTCTGTGCTAAATTATCCTCGTTCGGTATAACCGTCAGCCGGTAATGCAGAATCCTACCACGGAACTAGCCTCAGTCGATATATCAGAGATCTACCTTACCGTACCCACCTTACCTACATCGACCCTCTTGAACTTTCAAGCTGCGCAGTAGACATGTACGCAGCAATAGGTAATGGCGGTTTTTTTTTTTGAATCTCTGATACAAATCTTTAAATCTTTATACTAAATTAATACTAATTTTAAGGTTAAACTAAAACTATGTTAATTCTATCTAAAACTAATTAAGCCTAATTATACTAAATAATAAGTCAAAAGGTATATATTTTAAGATCATTTATTGCATGATCATGATCTTGTACATATTTATACATTTGCACATATTTATACATAAAATTTAAGATACATTCTTAAATTCTATATTATTGTAAAGACCACCAAGGTATCGCAGTTGAAGCTTCTTGGTAGCAGCAGCTTCCTGCATCTTCTCCAGGATGGAATCCTCTTCGAACACCCTCAGGAACCTCGCTGGTAAGAAGACTTCGCATTGGCCATCTAGCTCCACGATCATTCTGGTCCCGTACTTGGTTTGGACCATCCGGATCGACGTCACAGCATACTTCCGCTTTGGAATCAGTTCGGACAGCGGCTTCGTAGGCAGGAATTCTTCCATGCGTCCAACAGCATTCACTTTCGTGAGATCCATGTTGCTTGATTGCTTAATCAAGAAATATGAAATGAATAAAAGTGTTCTGATGCTGTGCTTTTATAGGCCTGATCCCCACTCGAAATCAATCCTCCTCTACTCATTCTTACCCCCACTCTAAGCTGTATTATTTTTCCATGTGCGCAGTAAGTAGAAAAAAGAATTTACTAGAAGGATTATCCCCACTCCAAGCTGCTTTACGCATGCGCACATGGAAAAAAAAATTTACTAGAAGGATTATCCCCACTCCAAGCTGTTTTACGCATGCGCAGAAAGAGGATAACTTTACTTAATATTAATTAAAAGTAATGTTAACTTAACAACTAATGGGAAAGGGAATTTATGAGTAAATAGAAATATTTATCCATGTAATAATGTTTATTTATAATAAAAAAACCTTAACCTAATTTTACAAAAAAGTTTCCAAGTTATTATAAAAATTTTGAAGTTCAGATGTACAATTATTTACTGAACTGTCAACTTCATTTCTTGAAGCATTTCTCATTGTTGATTCAGAATCTATTGGATTCAGAATCCAATTGCGTAGGATTATAGCATTATTTACTGCACAATTATTAGAATATTCAATATGGTTTGTACATGTTATTAACAAACATTCATGTTTAATTTTTTTTAAAGAAGGGCAAGAAAACTCCTATATACATTAGGTAAATATTTTTCTAACCATTTTTTCTTTTCTAAGCCCTTAATGTAAACTAAACGCGCGCATGCTAATATTTCTCGAAGTATAGGTACAACTTCTTCGTAGGGTATGTCACCAGCATTCCAGTTGATTCGATGATAGTTACGCGTTAGCCATAGATTTTCACTCTTGTGTCTTCCTGGTAGTGAACTCCAGCTGCAAGGTGGTTCGAAGAGGAAAACTAGGGCTTGAGCACCTTCCTGGAGAGGAAGTATTGCCAGCTCCTTGAAGACAAAGTCGTTGTACGGCTTCTTGAATCCTTGGACATCCACGACGAAATCCATGTTGCCTGAAAAATGAATTTTCCAGCCACTTTCGGCTCTTTTATACCCCCAATATTACCCCCACCATTCAATTTTACCCCCACCATCTCATATCAGTTTCTTTACAGCGCCACTAATGGGCATGTATTGAAATATTCGATCATGAATAATCAGACAGTAGGCTGCTGTATTAGGTGGGAAATTATTACGAGAATCAAATTCTAGTCTTACATCGACTGAATTCTGTTTTAAAAACTTATTTTGTTTTGAGCAATCAATTACAATGAGTGGAGCATGCTCTTTGAATATACTCTTTTTTAATAGAGCTTCAGGCTCTTTCCCATAATAGGAATTTTGGAAATTTGCATACATTTCGTACAATAATGCAAACTGATTCTGATCAAAGTTTAAATTTAAATTACCATACGGGTAATATTGAGAATTTAAAAAGAGTTTAATGTTTGTAATGTTACAGTGGTCAAAGAAATTAGCATATCTCTTCCGCTGATCTTTTCGATTTGTTTGGAATCCTAGTA
>JAUESH010023643.1:0-11809 GCA_032275165.1 Synergus magnus
AATTCACTATGTATTAAATACACGTCCCTAGAGTTGGCGCCGCACACGTGGAGACATCCCAAAAAGGCATTTTTCGATTATTTGAGAGCATTTTGCTAAGACATACGATGATGTGACTTGTTTTTTTTCTTACGGAGGTATTGTATTGAGTTAGTGACCGCTGCCTCTCTTGTCGGTACAAACACAACGTTGGCCTCCCGCTCACGCATGCACGCGGCGCCCCTGATTGGTCCAGCCTAAACATTTCATAACTCAAAAACTAAAACTTCTATGCATTTTTGCCAAAAGAATTTTCGATTTGTTTTTTTTTTTTTGTTTTTTATACAACCATATAGGTCCGGACAGTTAGACCTGGGACACCCTGTATAGTATATTGTGCATCGAGTGGGAGAAGTAGGCGATTCCACGAGTGTGAATCGCCGTCTCCCACGAGGCGCACATACAACTTTGTCCAACAAACGCGATGGAAATGCGGCTGAGGAGGCCGTTGAGAGAGTTGGGGGGGAAGGTAGCGGGTCCAGGGGCGCAGCCCCTGGTGGGGGTGCATTGTCTTAATAATAAGACATTTAACCATCTTTCAAACGTTTTGAGGTTGAACTTATAAATATGAAGTTTGCTGTGTATTATACCGTCTTCGCGTCGACGTATGTAGTACCCTTTAGTTAAAGTATGATTGCGTTAGTATCGCACCACTGTAGGGATCTACTGCATCGTCTGCCAACACCACTTCGACCACGCTAACCACACTTCGACCACTCTGACGTCATCAGTTGAGAAATCGACAACTTCGTCCTCTCGAGACGAGCCTCCGAAGTCGCATTTCCATCGCGGGTGTTGGACAAATGACATTTTATTTCAAACTTCAAAACTATTTAAATAAATAAAATTTCAATGTATAAGGAAGGAACAAACATTACAAATTGCATAGAGCGATTTGCTGCAGAAAAAAATGGAAATGTACAACCGTACGTAATATATGTGAGGGGCCAACAAAAAGACACCTATTTCGCACAAGGGGACAAAAAAACCATAAAAATTGATTCAGACGCAAGTCCCATTCTTGCATTCGATCTCCTGTAGTGTAGCACATATCGATATCGCTGCAGAAAATGTTTAATTTTGCACAATGGGATTCATTTTATATTTTTAAATTCTTTTATTGACGTTGGAACTTTAATTTGGATTTCATGATAGCAATTTGCTTTTAGGATTATTTAAATCTCGCGCTAAATTAAGAAGGTACAAGTGCTGCCAACTATCGGTTCATCATATTCCTCTGTACTGATTCAATCAGTGACCTTTATTCACTGAATGAATCAGTAACTTTTCACTGATTATCAGTGACCGGATTCTAGCTATTTAAATCAGTGAGATTTCACTGACAATCAGTGACTTTTCACTGATTCAGATTTAGAGAGTGCGCTTACGCACGTTAAGTAAAATCACTTTATCTAACCACTGAGCAAGCGCGCTTCGATTTTAATCAATATTCTTCGATAATCGTATTCATAATTTGGAAATATATATGGATTATTGTAAAATGAATTCTGTTATTCTTAAATAGGAAAAAGAGCACAAAGAAAATCGTTGAAATCCGAAGGTACAGAAAAACATGATATCTTACTTACCCCTGAAGGAGGCGATGAGCTCGCGAACGGAAGATTAACTGATTGGCCACATGCGTAACATCGATTCGCATTAAAACTATCTCGAGATGATGATCCTGCTATGTTGATACCTGCAATTTAAATGATACATATATTCAAAATATTATACAATCTAATTTCGTCAGCTCATTCTGCAACATTTTGTGACTTATAGTTTTACATTTTGTATATCCAAAAGCATATTTCTAGAATGTACGTTTATAAATAAAAAAATTGTTAAAATCCGTTTAGCCGTTCACGAGAAAAATGTTGATCGTATTGTAAAATTATAATTAAAAAGAAAATGATTACAAAAATTTGGCTGTATTATGAATATTTGTTGTTGATAGAACTACTCTGCATTTTACAGGGTTGAAACTGTTATTGTAGTATCTTAATGCCTGCGTTACAGTCTCTGCAAGGATGTAATACTAAGGAAATAAAGTTAAGCCTCTCATGGCGCACATTTTTTGTCCCACCCGTTCTTGGCTCATCTGGGTGTGTAGCTACCCATGACTTACTTCAGAGGAAAAAACTGTTTGAAATATATATTTTTTACCTTTCCATGGGTGAAATGAAATCTTCAGAATGTCAGGAATACAGCTGTTCAAGTTTGATATTTATATTTTAATTAGGTAAAAGACAGTACATGTTTAAACAAAAGAAATTTCGAAAAATGGACAAAAATGGCAACAATCGCGCTATGTAGCCGTATTTCCTTAAAATTGGGTGAAATTTAAAAAATCAAAGTGATTCGTAAACCGGAGACTTCCATCTATAAGTTGTTGTAAGTAGTTTTTTCATGTCATGTTAAAAAAGTATATTTATTTGGCAATCTAAAAGTGGTGAATGTGCGTGAGGAAACTGTTTGATTAAATACGAACTTTTTTTTTCAAATTGCGTATAATTTTAAGCATAAAAAGGTACAAATGGTATAAAAAAATGTAAATTCGAAGTTTCGGTGCCGCTTGATTTCTGCTCGACCTCAGGGAAATTCTTCTCCTCAGAAGTTACATCATCTCCTCCATATTTTTCCTCTTCTAAACCCTTTCTTATATCTTGAGCACTTCTTCCAGACATTTTTCACTACAAATACAAAAATAATTTACTTTCTATTTTATTTTATTTTTTTCATATTTTTCTTTGCACGCTGTACAGACACTAACAATCTTACCTGCTTCAAAGCGGCTTCTGAGCGTATTTTTCCACAGATATTTTTTTTCCTACCACAAATGACACGACACTGATATCACAAACGGATATAATTGAAAAAAATATAAAATTTTTCAGGAGATTTTAAACATATCTTGGCGCACCTGGGTGTAGTGTTGCAACATTGATACGGAACCATCGGAACTATCGATGTTTTCCTTGCGATGATCGAATTTTTTGCATCGATGTTTTACTTTCGATCCATCAATTCAAACATCGATGTTTTCTTTCCGATGGTTAAAAAATTTTCAAATTAGTCAATTACATAACAAAAGAAAAAATAGAGAGAAAAGGGGAAGAGTAATCAAAACCATTTTGAAAAATAGGTTTTTTTTAGATTATTTCTTTTCCTGTTTAGAAAATATGTAATAATCTGAATAGATTGATGGTTGAGAATCAATCACTAATATTTATAATATATACTATAATATTATATATTATTATGTTAATATACAGGGTGTCCCACGGGAAGTTGTGAAAAGTAAACAGCTCTTTTTTTTTTTAACGCGTGCAGGAAATAGAAAAAATAACACCGCATCTTGCAGAGGAAATTCTACACTTTTATTCAGATATAGTTATAATTCAATCAGACCATTTAAATAAAATTTCAAAATATTTTTTCAAAAGTGAATGAAATTGGAATTCTTAGTGGTATGCATAAGGTTACTAATTTTGACGTAGGAGCTCCTGTTTCTGACACGGCTAGAATGAAACTGTAATCTCAGGTGTTCGGTTCTGGCCTATAGAACCTCTAAGAATGTTCTAGAGTGGGGAGGGGTTCGTTTACTTTTCACAACTTCCCGTGGGACATCCTGTACCACTAATAATTCTAATTTCATTCACTTTTGAAAAAATATTTTGAAATTTTATTTAAATCGTCTGATTGAATTATAACTATATCTGAATAAAAGTGTAGAATTTCCTCTGTAAGATGCGGTGTTACTTTTTCTATTTCCTGTACGCATTAAAAAATAAGAGTTGTTCACTTTTCGCAACTTCCCGTGGGACACCCTGTATTTATAACATCATATATATTGATTCTATTTTTATATATTATTTTATATTTATATTATATAATATTTAATATATTTAAAATTAATGCATATTTATATTAAATATTTAATATTTTACATTAAAAAAATGTTATTTTTAAATCATCGATGCTTTTTTCTATGCATCGATTTTTCTTAAAAATTACCCGATATAACGGAAACATCGATGCTACATTGCTGTCAAACATCGATGTTTTTTATTCGATGTTGCAACACTACCTGGGTGTACAGTAACTCACAACGCGCTTCAAATGAGGGGTTACGTGCAATAACCGGTTATAGAATTCTAGCGCTCAGTTTCGTTGGCCCCTAAGAGCTTGTAAAAAATTTTTCAAATTTCAATTTTGCAAACACGTATTTAAATAGGAAATTTTATTGCGCATCTATGTTTCCTCATAAAAAAACCGTAGCTCTAGTAGTTTTCGAAATAAATGGAAAAAACTATTTTTTCACAAAACCAAAATTTAATTATTTTTTTGACTTCAACTCGTGCTCAGTCACTCAATTTTGAGAATCTCGTAATACAATTTATAGTGATTAAGCTTTGTACTGTTCTTTGGGTAGTGGTATAGGTAAAACCTTCAAATATTTATATAAATTAAAGGAAATAATTTTTTTTAATACGTTGTAAAAATTGGACAGTGATACTTTCCAGTGTTTGGGGAGTCGAGCGAATTTTGAGCAAGCTAAAAGTTCCAGCAAGAAAGTTGTTCAAAAAGGAATAAAGAAGTTTTCTGGAAAATATTATTTCGATTGGTTAAGCGGTTAAAAAATTATCGTTGTTTTACTTCGCGTGCGGTCGTTTCTCGCGCGTAGCAAAGGCTTCTGCGTTCGAGGAATCAAATGCGACCGGCAAGATCCCACTTGCCTAAGTGCGAGCATCGATCGCACTCGTAGTAAAACAATCATAGTTTTTTAACCGCTGAATCAATCGAAGTAATATTTTCCAGAAAACTTCTTTATTCCTTTTTGAACAACTTTCTCGCTGGAACTTTTAGCTTGCTCAAAATTCGCTCGACTCCCCAATCGCTGGAAAGTATCACTGTCCAATTTTTACAACGTTATGAAAATAAAATTATTTTTTTTTTTATATAAATATTTGAAGCTTTTACCTACACCACTACCCAAAGAACAGTACAAAGCTTAATCGCTGTAAATTTTATTACGAAATTCTCAAAATTGAGTAGCTGAGCGCGAGTTGGTCAAAAAAATAATTAAATTTTGGTTTGGTGAAAAAATAGTTGTTTTTATTTATTTCGAAAACTACTAGAGCTATAATTTTTTTATGAGGGAAAAAAGATGTGCAATAAAATTTCCTATTTAAATACGTGTTTGCAAAATTGAAATTTGAAAAAATTTTTACAAGCTCTCAGGGGCCAACGAAACTGAGCGTTAGAATTCTATAACCGGTTATCGCACGTAACCTCTCAAATGCGTCTCACTCGAACAGTTCTTGATTATTGTTTACGGTCCTATGTCGGTAACATGTGATCTATTTTTCTCCTTTTCCACAATTTTCTCTTTCATACTACCTCTGGGTGGCTACTCACCCAAGAGCGCTATCAGAGGGTTAATTATACCATATTTTTCAAATTTAGTCTAAAGTAGGAAATTTGTTATTATGTGCAAGTACCTATTACTTTAAATCTATTTAAAAGTTATTTTAAAGCTTATTTCTTTGCTCCTTTCTTTTTGTCAACAGCAAAGTGGAGAAAGAAGCAATTAGAAGAAATAAAAAAGCAAAGGAATAAGCTTTAAAATAACTTTTAAATACATTTAATGCAATATGTACATGCACATAATAACAATTTTCCCATTTAAAATAGATTAAATTGGAAAAATACACTTAAACTTACTTTCTTAGTATTACATCCCTGCAGTGACTGTAATGCAGGCATTAAAATACTATAAGAATAGTCTCGACTTTTTAAAATGCAGAGAGCAGTGCTATAAACTATAAATATTCATAATTGACACTATAAATTAGTCCGAAGTACTTCCAGCGAGTGAATGTCCCGGCGGTCTCGAGCGCCGTCGATTGGATGGACCGCTTTAATTTTTATTTAATTTCTCGAAAACAAAAAAAAAAAATATATTTCATGCTTCAGGGCTTCAAAGTACATTGAGATAAAAATAAGAAAAAAAATTGGTCGGACTAACAAAAAAAAAAATACAAAATATTTTTGTTTTCAAAAAAGGGATCAAATTTTCAATTTAAAAAAAAATGATTACAGTCAAACGATAGATCAGGAAAAAATCTATGAAAAAAATACAGGGCAAGATTTTGTTTATCCCTTCCCCTAACTCGGTCAATTTTTATCCAATCAAAAAAAAAAATTTCCTGTAAAGTACTACCTAGTAGAACTATACTTTACCCTAGTTTGAGTTCAAGCAGAGAAAGGCAAATTTCCGGGTAAGTACACTTGAGAAAAAATGCCCCAAATATGAATAACTGTGTGTAAGCCAGAATGTTTTTAAATGTAGTTTGGTCAAAAAAATTACGACATGTTTATGTATCACAGAAGCACTTAATTTCGGTTAATGATGCCAACTGCTTTAAAATCTGCAAAAAAAAACTCCTAAAATCGGAAGAAATTCATTGTAAGATTAAGTATGGGGGATGAAAAATATTTTAAAAATTTCAAATCCTAATATCACCCAAAAAGTGACCGATTTAATGACAACCGAAATTTACGCATAATAAAAGTACGCATTACTTTATCTTGCTGTAAATTGATTTTAATGAAAATCATATCAATTTTGCTTTAGAATCATATATGACCTATCGCGAGGAAAGGGACCTTAGGAGTCAAAAATCGATTTTCGGTTTTTTTCACTTTCTAATACTTTATGAATTGCTCTTCCCAATGGACGATTCCAAAAAAAAAAATTTACTCCTTTCACAATTGAGCGACACCGCGAGCGGAGAATAGTGCATTTCAAATGCTATCCCTGAAAAATCTTGCCTTGCTCCCCAAGGTCCCTTTTCTCGCGACAGGTCACATTATGTAGATGTAACAAGTGAATCTACTCATCGAAGATTGATGGTAATATTAATTAAGGAACTCAATAGAATTGATGGGAAATCATCCAAATTTTATATTTAACTTTGTTAACGCGTCGATTATACGAGTATAAATTTTAATACTGTTCGTGAAATTAGTCCCTGATGTCTTAAATCACAATTTATGAATTTTAGTTTTTAAAACGTGTATTGAAAAAGAAAATGTTTTTAAGTTTAGAAAATGGTATTTATGAACTTAAATAGTTTGTGTAATTACGCAAAAACTATACACTGCCCTACAACGGAAAAACATTGTTAAGTGACATTTTTTTTCGAAAAATGAGTTTTTTATATCAGCGGAATCGTGAGAGCGAGCTGCGTCTGACTATCATGGTTAAAATTATAATTTTTAAATATTTATAATGAAAAATGAATGTTTAAAATTCCGGATATTGAGTAAATTCACCAAATGCAAAAGAAAAATATATGGAAAGTACTTTGCGGTGCCCGAAATTTGTAAGAGAAGTCGAATACGTCACGAAATACAAGAGAAGAATATACGCAAAGTACTTTGCGAATCTTTTGTCTGGCAAAAGTGGTCGAGCAGGCTTCTTGGTACAAAATCAAAACTCCACATGTGCTGTACGTAAAGTCTCAAGTTGGAAATGCGTCGAGTCAAGCAAAGATGTCCAAGCGAAGAAATCCGTAAGCGACAAGAAAGCGAGTAGAAATCAACAAGCATATTTCTCTTGTTGTATCGAGGGCCAACGCTCGATAACTTTACAGCGAAACACGCCGCAAGCGACTTTGTGCATTTCTTAACAGGGATTTTATTCCAGAAAAATACGCAAGTACGTTTTTTTATAGAAATTGTTTAAATAATAAATTTTTCTTGCAAAATCAGAAAGAGCACATGCGTTTTACCAAAAAGGGGTACTTGCATTAAGGAAAATGTGTTCGTATACTAAAGTTTTTAGCGTAAATGGTTTTTCTTGAATATCTCCGTTCGACTCAGAGAGCACGTACATAACTTTTTAGTTTGGACGGCAGTAACACCGGCAACCAGAAATATGAACGAAGGCCAAAATATTCTTAATTCTGGTATGATTGTAACATGCGGAGCTACCATAAGTTTTACTCATCAGAGCTACTTATTACAGCATTTTTTTCATTTAATTGGATGATCAATACAATTATTCGCTATATTTTTGTGATGTTTTTCGGGTTTTTCGTGTATTTACTTTGTTATTTACCTGGGAGAAGTATAAGGAGGCGTATCTAAGGCTGGGGAACCCGCTTGAATTAATCGCCGTTTTTCGGAATAATTCGCCTGACTTCGTGCAATCATGAAGTAGAATAATGCAACTGATGCGTTAATCAGCGCCCCTGCTGGACGGAATGCAACATATTTTCCGGCTTTTTCACATATAACCTCAAATTGTTTTGACGTTTCTGTGATTTTTTTTTAAACGGTACGAGATGTTTTATTCGCGATTGTGACTCTACTACTCATCCAACATTGAAATTTCGAAAGAATGGAGGGAAAAGCAACCTTACACTTTCACTATTTAGTTCTTTCCTTTCTTATTTGCTATTCTCTTTATCGTTTTTATTTTTTACAGTATAATGTAAAAGGCTCCTAACCTCACTCTGTCACAGGAGCTTCTATTTTTAATGCGCCGTGCGGCCACAGTGGCGCTGATTAACGCATCAGTTGCATTATTCTACTTCGTAACTGAACGAATTATTTCAAAAACCTCCGACATTTCCAATGGCTTTGATATGTCTCCTTATACTTCTTCCTCGTATTTACTATGCTTACGACAGCCATCTTGGTTAGTTCGCGTAGGGGCCGATAGTGTAGCATAGCAAGTTTAAATCCCCAATTACGATAGTCTATTATAAGGTGTACAGTACACTTCACTGAGGCCTTCAAGAGCGGTGATTTTGATGTCGAGGACCGGCATGGCGGTGGAATAGAGAAAATTTTAAAATTTTATTATGAGCTATTGAAAAAGAATGAAACCGTCACAGGGTATCGGTATCGAACGCAATTGATGCATTTGAGGCGAGCATTGAAGGAGAAACGGCCACAGTACCAAGAGAGACACGATGAAGTTATCCTGCAGCATAACAATGCTCGGCCACATGTAAGACCGATCAAGACAATTGCCCGAAAGATGGAAAAAAGTAGTGGCTAGTGACAGACAATACTTTAAATCATAAATAGGTAATCACTTTTTAAGAATAAAGCCTCAAATTTTGAAAAAAAAAACGGCGGAAGCAAAGTTGTACACCTATAATAGAATACACGTTTCAAATATTAAAATTCATAAATTTGTTTTCAAGAGCTTAAGGGTCAATATCACGAAGTGTATTAAAAGTTATACCCTTTTATTGAGTCCGGACCCTCGATTGAGGAACCTATAACTTCGTCTTCTCTCCACGAGCTATTGAAATGATATTTCCGGTGCGGGTACTAAGTAGACAAAAATGATTTCCTAATAATTACCTGGACTGAGAGGTCTTGAAGAACTTGGTGACTGGACAGGACTGGAAACAGTGCGATTTCTTATATTTCCACCAGACATAACAGTTTCATTGTAATGACGTTCTTCTTCCATTTCCAAACTGTAAGATAAATTCAAAATAATTAAATATGTATGCGGTGTCGAATTCTGAAAGAGGATGGAATCATATCAAGTCTGGCTGAATCATTGGCTAGTCTTTCAACCAATCATTTATCCGGGTTTGGAAATTAATATTTTCTTCTAGAATCAAATAGACAATAGTTTAAAATACCATGTCGAGAGAGAAAGTAAAGCTTCAAGTAACAATATCCAGAGATTAAAAAATTGATTCATTACTAAAAATAATTTTTTTCAAAATTATATTAAAAATTATAGTGCCTATTTAAAATAATTAATAATATGAAATAAAAATAAAAATAGTCCAGTATGTATACAATATAAGCCTATTTATATTTTTGTTAAAAAATTAGTTTGAGAAACGTTTCTCAAAATTATTAAAATAACTAGTTTTAAGATGGTATAAAATATTTTTAAAAACGAAAGAAACTGTAAAAAAAGAGAGGTTTCGAAATATGGTTTAGTACTACTGCAAACTTCAGTTACTTGTTCGAGCTGCTCGAGCATTTGCTTAAATCATACTCGAGTCGAAAAAAAGACTATCAAATCCGATCGAAACTTTGATAGGTGCTCGTGCACACCTCTAATGTTAAGATTATGTGTTATATTACCTCGACTCGGATTCAGATAAATGTCTGCACAATGCCTCACGTCGTTCTACTTCCAGTTGGAGTTTCCGCTGGAGTCTTAAGTTCTCCTCTCGAATTTGCTTTTCTTCGTTCACATATCGTTGCATTTTTTCAGTATCTAGAAATATTTTTAAAAGAAATTACAAATAAAATTAAATTTTTATTGATAATTAAATTTAAAAAAAGCATCCACCAGTTGATAATGTTGCATGTTGCTAAAATTACGTGTGTACTGATAATATTTTAAAAGTGAAATCCCACTGCGCTAGCTTTAGCTGATAAGTTCTTACATTAGGCATTTATTCTCAAGTGTACCCACCCCGAAAAATGAGATTCACCGATAGAAGCATAGATGCAAACTTGGTCAAAGTTTACCTGTATGCAGAATAGGTTAATGCCATAAAAATTTGTATTATTTTAAATTAATTTTTTACAATTCAGATATCCTAAAATATATGTTGCTGTAATAATTAATATTGAACAAAGTTGAATTTTTTCAAACAACATTGCACTATTTCTCCTTCTTTTCAGAAAAACTGACTGCAGCCAATTGGCCAATGCGCATTGAGGATCAACCACAAAATACGTAATACTTTTGGGGTAGCGGGGAGAGGGGGGGATATCATGGTTTATTGCGCAGAGCAATTTATCACGTGATGTTGATAATAATCAAAATAACTTTTAATAGAAAATCTTTAATACTTTTTTTCTAAATTATTATTAGTTTATACTTATTATTAATTTTATTATTACAGATTACTTAATTTATAAATATGAAACTAATTTTATATAGAACAAGAAACGAAATACTCTACTTGCTTCTCAAGCGCCACGAGCTCTATGGATTATAGCGCAACTTGTTTACATTTCTAAGACACTCACTATATTGCTAAGCCGATTAAAGTTGTGCCCGAAACGCGTATTACCATATACTGAGGGTTGAGTTAAGGATGGGCAATCTTGATTTGATCCTCCGAAAATCGATCTTTTTTAATTGCTTAATCGATTGAAAATCGATCCTTTGGCTTTTCGATTAATCGGTGGGATCGATTTTTTTTCGATCTTTCGGAACGATTTCCCTTTCTTTCTTTTTTTTTTTTTTTTATTTCCTCTTCAAGTTCAACAGTTCAATTGTCCACTCAAAAGAAATATAGTTTGAGTTAAAATTATCTGTCTAATAATAATATCGTATTGTTTCTCTAATCTTACAAAACAATCATAATTTATGTAATCTTCATAAACAATAGCTCATTTTCTGCAATTACAACATTTTCTAAAATTCTGTTTATTGCATTTTATTAAATAGAATTTTTTAGGTTTCGTTAAATTTATTAAAAAAACAGACGTTGTAGTTTATTTTCTAAAAAAAATTATTTTTAATAAAATTAACTTTAGCTTTGCTTTTCCTGTTTCTATAAATCATTCTTTAATTTAAAGTGAAAATATCACGAATATCAGAAACTTTATCATAAATAATTAAAATAATACTTATTGCTTTATAAACTGTAATATTTAAAAAAATAAAAAACGTTGTTTCTAATTTAGTCCAGGCAGCACGTCGTAAAAAAGCATGATTTTCTGCAATAATTCCGAGACGTGATTTTTTTTTCGAAATAGC
>JAUESH010023653.1:0-11807 GCA_032275165.1 Synergus magnus
TTTGCTTCAAAAGACGAACAGTTTTATTGGCGTGGCATTCATCACCTTCCGGAGAGGTGGGAAAAATGTGTAAATAGTAATGGAGATTACTTTGAATAAAATATTTTTGATCATTTTCATGCAACAGATGTGTAATTTTTACAAAAAAATTCCGGTTTCATACTTCTAGACCTGGTAATAACCCGTCATAATTCTTGGAGGCGCATTTGTCCTACCCCCACTTACGAAGATACTACTCCTTATTATTACTTCGTGTGTGACTTCATATGAATTCAAATGACTTAAGATATTTCAGGTAATTCAAAAGAATCCAAGTGATTTCAGGAGAATTCAAGTAAATTCATGTGACTTCATTGAATTTACTCACTTCGAGAGACTTCACAGAATTTACGAGACTACGACAAGCTTTGAAATGAAGCGACAGTTTTATGCAGAATTGGAGTCCGATCCACTCACTTGTTTTTTATTCTATTTGCGCTAACTCCATATCAACTGACTTCAGGAGTAGGGTTACAAGACGTACTATTTCAATAGTACAGTACTGTATTTTAGCTTCATGTCCTAGCGTATTATAATATTTTTTAAATTGCCAAAATGTTCAATATTTTTGATGAGGTGATTTGGTCACCCTATTCAGGAGACTTCAAGAGAATTCAAGTGCTTTCAGATTAATTCAAATGACTTCAAACGACTTCAGATATTTCAGGAGAACTTAGGATATTTGAGTACAAGTGTACACCTGATTTCACGACTTGTCAACCCCTCGATAACAAACTATTTATTGTCTTTCATAAATTCAGTTAAAAACGATTTTTGTCTATAAATTGTCCAGTGGGACTCAAACGACGAAAACTTTTCTAGATAGTTGTTTCATTGATTCTAAGCATTTCGGATTGTATCCAAGTATATCTCGAAAGCAGGTACTCATTCCAAGAAGAACATTTTTTTTTTTTCATTTTTGCAAGACGTAAGGTGTTTTCGTTTTTTACGTGTGAGCATTATTATTTTTTCGAATTTAGCAAAAAATAGTGGAAAAAACCCGGGTTATCTAAATTGGCTCATATGGTAACGCATGCCCTTAAGGGCATTAGATTCAAGTTCTAACCTCGAAATTCTATTTCCTCGTTTTAATCAACAAATACCTATTATAAATAGATATGTTTTCATTCTATAGCGTAAACACTAAAAAATACCAGAGTATTGATGTGCTCAAGAAAGCCCTTCTTCGTGAATGGATGAAGATTCCGGAAAAGCACATTCGTGCAGCGTGCGATACGTTTGTCAACCAACTCAGAGCCGTTGGGGATTTAAACTTGCTATGCAACACTATCGGCCCCTACACGAACTAACAAATATGGCTGTCGTAAGCATAGTAAATACACGAAAAACCCGAAAAATATCACAAAAACATAGCGAATAATTGTAGTGATCATCCAATTAAATGAAAAAAGTGCTGCAATAAGTAGCTCTGATGAGTAAAACTTATGGTAGCCCCGCGCGATACAATCACACCTGCAGGATTAAGAATATTGTAATGATCAGTTTCGGGAGACTAGCCCATCGATTTGTCCCAGCGGATGCTTCAGCCTGCCAGGGTCGATTTTAGGCACAAATAAACTGAATACGGTTTAAATTGAAAGTTCAACAAAAGAAAGAGTTATATTTTCCTATAAGAATACAGAACTAACTAGAAAACTATTGTGACGGATGTGTAAAAAATGTAGTGGGAGAATCTATTCAACAATCTCAATGTAGTGTACATGTATATGTGGATCGCGGTTACAAAATAGTCAATCGGGTTGAAACGGTATAAATACGGATGTAATTATGCGAAAGAAAGTGCAGCGGGGCGTACGCGGAAATTAAGTCGGTGACCGTTCGGTCGGTTATGGTGCGGTTCGGTCACGGTGCAGTTACGCTGCGGTTCGGTTACGGTGCGGTTACCGTGGGGTTCGGTAACGGTCAGTCATTCAGTCAGGTCGGTCTTGGGGAATGGTTCAGGAGAATCCAGGGTAGGCCAGTTTTGGACCAATCTACCCCTTTGCACGACAGGTGGCCATAGTTGCACCAGTTAACCAACTGTCAGGTGGATCTCCTGAACGGAAGTCGTCCCCAGGGTCAGTCCAAGTTAGGATAGTTATGAGCCGGCGTAACCTTTGGCTAGGTGTGCGGCCATAGTTGCGCCAGTTAGTCGCACACCTAGTGAACCTTCCATGTGAAGGATGTTCTGTCCATTTGTTGGTCAACCCAGGTTAGGCCGGTTATGAGCCGACAAAACCTTTCACTGGATAGGTGGCCATAGTTGCGCCAGGTAGCCACGTGTCCAGCGGGTCGACCTCCAGGAGTCGGTCCCGGTCGCTCTACCATAGTTGCTCCAGATAGTAGAGCGACCAGTGAGTTCGCCGAGTGCAGACTAGCTACTCCCCGGAGAACTGACGAAATGTGCTGCCGCGCGCTCTTTTATTCCCTTGTGACCGGTAGACGGGAAGAGGGGGAATGGTGGGGATAGCGAACTCCCGCCTCGATGCGCGTGGATCAATGACGCGATGTACAGTAAGCATATGTAATAAGCAGGTACAGTATTGCTCGTTACAATATTTTGGCCTTCGATCATATTTCTCGATGCCCGGGTAGCTTTTGCGTAACTACAAAAACTATTTAAGTCCATAAATACCATTTTCTAAACTTAAAAACACTTTCTTTTTTAATTATACTACTTTTCGACAACATTACCTGTCAATTTCTATGCTTACAGCCGCCACGTTTGTTATGGCGCCGCAGCGCCCCTTTTGGCGTGGTGGATGTTTTCAATCCCAATAGTTCTTGCTAAAGGCGTCCATATCGAAAATTCGACATAAATTTGTAAAATTTAAATGTTTTCCACAATTTTTTTTAAATTGCTTCAATCAAATTAAATTTTATATAAAATAAATACAGCGTTCTAAAAAGTTGCAGTTCAATTGGACCACCCTATAGTGTTATAAGATAAATACCGGCTCTAGTGAAAACCGTAATCCTAATAAATCTAAAAAAAAATCCCGCGAGTGCGATATGGCGGCAGTGCTAGTGAAGTTAAAACACCTAAAAAAGAAGATAAAGGATACGGAGCGTCGATCGAAGCATCGACAAAGGAATGATGGATATAACGAAGAGCGCTACCCAAATAGAGGTGCGTCCCCAAGTGAAAATAATATGCAGAGTTTCTGCAAAATGCCTAAATAAATGAAGATTCAATAATGAATAACATGAAGTTGCTTAGTAACCTAGGCATTCTGCAGAAACTCTGCATAATATTTTTACCTGGGTCACCTTCACGATCACGTTCAAGATCAAGGTATGATCGGTGAAAATCCTCTAAAAATAAAAATAAAAAGATTTCTGAGCGTAATAGAAAGGGCGGAGAGCGTTACTCGTCAGAAGTTTCTGGAAGAAGTGCGCCGCGGCACGATTATCTACGTCGTTCAAGGTCGCCTCCGCGCGAAGTGAACTAATGGAATGACGGAGAACGTTACTCACATTCTGGGAGAGGTGTGTCCCGCCATTATCGTCACGATTATCGCGATTATCCTTCGAATCATCGCAGAAATCCTGCAAAGGGCGGAGATTCTCAAAATGGCGGGGACAAAGACTCGCGTGACAGGAGCTATAGTCGTTCGAGATCCACTTCAGTTGTCTCTCATACACTGAGAAAAGATTGGGAAAGCGGTTTCACTACACTGCGGAGCGCAGCGGCACTATGGTTTTGAGGTTACGGCATTATCAGTTTTGGGCGACCAAGTGCCCCAAAGACTACTTTACCGACACGTTGGTGCTGTAGCACACTCCGATTTGGGCGTGAGGCTCGTCCAAACTTTCGATTTGATGGCGAGGCTCGCCCAAACTGGAAAGGAAGCTATTCCAATTTGTGGTTGCGTTGCAACTCGTGCATTTGGTGGTGCAACTATGCCTATTGGGCGCGCCGCTAACCCAATATTTTCTCAGTGTAGAAATTCCTCCAGATCTTCTTCAGAGAAATCCTATTCTGAAGGACCTACAAGCTCTCGCTCGCAATCTTAATCAGTCAAAAGACTAAGGGCAGACGAGGATAAAAACCATTCAACGGATAATAAGATTGAATCGAGACCAGAAACGCTTGACCTACTGGGAAAATAGGAAACTAAGAAAT
The DNA here is from genome assembly GCA_032275165.1 of Synergus magnus. NCBI lineage: Eukaryota > Metazoa > Arthropoda > Insecta > Hymenoptera > Cynipidae > Synergus > Synergus magnus. The sequence goes on from JAUESH010023653.1 coordinate 4,166, forward strand.
TTGGACCAGAAATTTACACGACGGTTGTGGAGAAATGGTCGCATATTTAAAAAACTGGTATTTCTAAAGAGGATAAAAAAGAGCTTGAACAGAAATATCCTACGGCTTGATGAATTATTTAATTAACTCGAAAGGAGGTAGACTCTAACTCCTTATAAGCCGTCTAGGAGATTCAGGAAGAATATTAGCAGGGCTGCACCATGCTATGTCAATCTCAAGGCGTATCACTATAAATGGAAGTATCGATTCACATGATCCTCTTGTGAAAAGTGTGGCTATCGATTGTGCAATAGATGATCAGTTGTCCGGAGAAGACTTTGCGGAACGCTACAAAAAGGCTAAGGCGTTGGAAAATCGAGTAAAGAACTCGTAAAAACAACCGAATCGACTAATAGAAGCCGACAGTTGGAAGCTAAAAAGGACGCATCAAATGGTGATAGCATAAGAAGACAGACTGGTAATTTAAACTGAAAAACCCCTCCCAGGCGAAGAGGCTTCAAGGGGTTCAAGCCAAATCAACAGGGAGGGCGGAAGTACCCATCTCAACAACTCAAAAATTACCAACCCAATAGCTAAACTCTTTAGAAAATATCTGAGATTTATCTTTGATGGGAGTTTCTATGAGTTAAATTGTGTTCCCTTCGGATTGTGCACTGCACCATTCATTTTTACAAAAATAATGAAGCTTGTTGTCCAAGACCTCAGATCTAAATCCCTTTTATCAGTAGTTTATCTAGATGATTTTTGTCTAATAGGAAAAACGATAAACGAATGTTTAAAGAACGTTCAGACAACGCGAGACAAGTTAGAGAATTTGGGCTTCCTGCTGAATGTTAATAAATGTAACCTTAAACCATCCAGAAAGGTGAATTTTTAGGATTTGTATGGGATAAAAGAAAAATGATTATCGAATTAACTGAAGTAGCAGCACATTGGTAGCAGCTTGTCCAGCCGTTCAATATGGTAGCTTGTATACGAAAAACCTGGAACGAGAAAAATATCTAGCTTTACAGTCCGCGAAGAAAACTTTGGAAAGAGGATGGTACTGCATCCTAGTATCTCAGGTGATATAAAATGGTAGATAAAAAATGTCTTGACTATTAATAACTCTATTATAACGTTGCGTTACCAGCTCGAGATTTTTACAGATTCCTCTTTAACAGGTTGGGGAACAGTTTGCAATGGCATAACAGCACATGGATGGTGGAATTTACAGTAGCAAAAAATGCATATTAATTCTTTATAACTGCTGGCTGCTTTCTATGGACATAAATGTTTTGCAAAAAATCTGCGTTCACGTGAAGTGCTACTCAGAGTAGACAATACAACTTCCATTTCTTATATTCATAGAATGGGTATTATAATATTCAGTTCTAAAAACCTAATATTCAAATCTTTAATAAACACAAAATATGTCATTTAGCATCTATTTTTACGGCAGAAGCGATTGTGATTTGTGAGGCCCTTGATATCATTTTAAAAGACCAGTTGTCTCCTGCAGTAATTTGCTCTGACTCTCGTAGCGTCCTTCATGCTTGCTTAAATTTCAATTATCTCACATCAAGTTCCTTTTATATATTTAAAATTACAAATCTTTTACATCTCGCTCAAATTCAAAATATTATCGTTCATATCTATTGGATACCTGCGCATAGAGGGATCTTTGAGAATGAAATTGCAGATAAACTCGCTAAATTAGTTCATAAAAACTAATCAACTTTAGAAGACAGAATCCCACACACAGATCTATATGAGTTAATCTTCCTCTCATCTTATCAAAAACACCAATTTATGCTTAAATAAAAAAAGTGAAAAAAAGAAGGTAGGACTTCACTATTTCGCTAACTAATTCTCTGAAACCCCCAAGCCGTGGTTTTTCCAAACTAATCTTAAAAGAAAAGACATAGTGAGCCTGTCCCGTATTAGAAGCAATCATTATGCTCTAGCTGACAGCTTGGCAAGGAAAAACTTTACCGACTCCTCTTCATGTCCATGCGGACATGACACAGAGGACATTAATCACGTTGTTTGGGCTTGCCCTCGTTTTCTTAACCAACGAAAAACGTTAGAAAAATCTTTAATAAAATCTAAAAGGTTTCCACCTTTCTGCGTGGAGGCTTATCTCTCTGAACCGAACAGCTATGCTTCTCAACTAATAATAAAATTCATAAATGCTTGTAATTTATCTCTATAATTTATATGCTTCACTTATTATTGTTTACACTCCATGCTTTTGAAACGCACGCTTTAAACGGCCTGCGAACCCCACTGAACTGTAATCACCAAGCATAATTTAAATATTTGAAATTCCCGCCTCATCATACAAGTTATCACTAACGACATCTACACTACAACTTCAATTTCGAATGGATATCACCCATCTATCATACACATTGACACGCAACACTAGTTACAACGCCTTTAGCTATGGCCTGATAGATCTCGCTTTTACCAAGCAAGGGATGTCCACAGCGACAACTCGGAAATCCCTATGGACCTAGTGCTAATAAAATCCCCCAAACAAGAACAAGAACAAGAAGAATAGAATGGGTAGCATTCAGTATCCTAAGCTTACAAAATTATGCAAAGAAATCTGGTAATCGTGTGAAGAGCGACTATTATGGATTTTTGCTTCTTACATCAAATCACGTGATCACAATGAAACTGAATGGGAAATATCCTCCGGGGTATTCAGGAAAATTCAAAAAGCTTTCGGTCCTCTCTAAATTGATTTGTTTTCTTCAAATATTAATGCAAAATGCGAACGACTTGTATCCTCGAAGCAAGATCTAGAAGCGTTTGCTGTAGACACATTTACTTTAAATTGGGCCCATTACAAATTTTATGCCTTTCCTCGGTTTTCTCTCATTTTGAGGTTTCTGCGAAAAATAATTGCAGATAAGGCTGACGGGGTTTTAGCGGTTTATTTTTGACCAACTTAGCCTTGGTTCCCACTTTTCAAATCCCTTCTAGCGCAAGATTTGATTTATTTAGGTCCTGATAATGATTTATTGTTATGCTCTTTCAGGAAAAATCACCCGTTGGCAAAGAATGTTATCCTGGCTGCAAAGAGGTTATCAGGAGATCATACATAGGGCGTGGTGTTCCAGAATCCTCCATTTGAATGGTTTTGGCTTCGCTGTCTGATGGCCCTTTACAACAATACGATAAAGCCTATCAGACTTTGGTGGAAATTTTTCAGAGAAAACGAACTCTCCATTTTCAGCACATCTGTCTCAGAAATTTTAATTTTTTTTTTATTTGACTAAATTAGCAGAGGACATGAACACATACGGCACTTTAAATACTTATAGTTCAGCATTGTCACTAATTTTATAGGAGGAAATAGGCAATGGTGCGCGATTGAAAAGATTCTTTAAGGGGCTATCAATTCTAAAACCCCAAAATGCGAAATATAACAATACTTGGGACCCACAGCCAGTTTTAAGTTTTGTCTCGAAACTCTAGCCAAATGCGGAGCTTAGTTTGGAAAATTTTACTAAGAAACTTGCTATTCTCATCGTATTAGCACAGTGTGTCGAGTCTCTTCCAAAAATTAAGATAGGAAACATTCAAATAAAGGAGGATTCAGTTAGAATTATTATTACAGATAGAATTAAAACATCAGGTATTGGTCGAGCCCAGCCAATTCTAGAATTTCCATTCTTTAATGATCAACCTAGCTTGTGCGTTGCAAGTGTACTCAAGGAGTACTTACTCAGAACAAAAAATATTCGCCTGTCAAATACAGATACGTTATTTATAACGTTTAAAAAAACCCCACCGAACAGCTACTTCGCAAACAATTAGCCGTTGAATAAAAGAGATACTTCATAACAGTGGAATTGATACGAAAATCTTTACCAGACACAGCACCAGACATGCCTCTACTTCCGCAGCAGCTCGAAAGGGAGTTAATATAAAAATTATTCATAAAGCAGTAGGTTTGACTGCTTAGTCAAATGTATTTGTTTAATTTTATAATCGCCGACTAAGGGAACCGATATGTGATTTTGCTTCGAGCATTCTCAATCTCTAATGTACAAACTTAAGAGAAAAATAAATAGAGTTCAAATCGCAAATCTGACGCTTTAAACAACTACAATTGATCTAGAGGATGAGACTATGTAGCATAATTGTACGATTAAACGAACTTACCTGAAGTAAAGGTCAATCGAAATTATGAAAGTACGTCTCATCCGAATAAATCAAACACTTCCTTTTGTTTCCCTTATCATTTGTGTTTTGTGATTTGCGCCGCCCGCACATTGAACTGTTCCAAACATTGAACATTTCAATCTTTGATATACCCCCTACCACGAGTCTATTTCAAATTTTTTACTCTCCGTTCTTTTGTTTTGGAAGCGTGCGCACCAGCGATCAGTATTGTACATACTTCATGTATCTATTTTTCAAAACGATTGCTGTCACCATTTTATGCTCATTTTGAGTATACACCCTTGCAATATTCTCTTGCCATGCGCAAGGGGCGTGGTTTATGAAGAGTTCAATGTATGAGATTTTTGATCCAAGCTGGTGTTCAATGTGCGGGCGGCGACTATATTCGGACGAGACGTACTTGCATAATTTCGATTGAACTTCACATCAGGTAAGTTCGTTTAATCGCACAATTTTAATACTTTTTGCACAGAACAAGGAATGTGAAATCTAATCAGAAAATGTGACCGTCCGCGAGAAAAGGGACCTTAGGGTGAAAAAATCGATTTTCATTTTTTTTATGCTATCAATAGTTGTTGAATCGCTCTTTCATATTAAAAAGGAATTAAATTTCTATCTGCAAAATTCGAATTTTTATTAAGCTGCAAAGTGAGGCGTGAATCGCCTGTTTCGACGCTTGCGGATGACCCGAGAAATTCAGCCCCTCCACTTTCCACCACAACTTTCCGTTCCGTGTCGTGTGACTCGAGACAGCGAAAGCCGAAAAGGCCCGAAGCTCGCTGGATACATGAACACGGAGCGAGAAGTTGTAGTGGTAAGTGGTGGGGCTGGGTTCCGGAGTTTTTCCCCCACTCTCTGAGTGCTTGAATTCTGCCGTCTCTTCAATCGCTTCTACTGAAAAATTTTCCTGGTAACCCTAAGGTCCCTTTTCTTGCGGACGGTCACAAATGTTAATTTTTAATTTATCGAAAAAATACTGAAATTACAGACTTTCGCGCTCTGTGTGCATAATTCTATTTAAAAATTAAGTACTGCTCCAGAGCGAAAAAAAATATTTAATTATAATATTTGTTGAGTAAAATAAGGAAATCGACTTTTGAGGTTAGAACTTGGATCCAACGCCCACAAGGCCATGTATAAGTTATCCGATCCCTAACTTACCGATATTTTTATAAATGTAAATAACTGTGAATTCGATCTCACGTGTTTCATTTAACTATATTTATATATTTTTTGTGCTCATTTCCTCATAGAGGAAGCATTAAGCATTTTTTTCTCGAAGCAAAACATCCAGCATCAACTTTGAATTATGCTAGTATTACCTTAGTTGACAAATGTCTAATACCAACATTCTAATCAATTTTCAAGTTGTGTGTGTGGATGGATGTCGCCACTATAACTTAAATGGATACCGTCACTATAACTCAATATTAGATTATTTATCTATATTTAGATCACTTTATTAATATTAGATTATTTGATTTTTTACGACCAAAGAAACTTTTTACTTTCTTACATTAGCTTTGTATTTTGTTTATTTGAACACTTATAAAACATAAAAGCGAATTTTTTTAAAATTACAAGTAACCATAACTTTCTTAATATTCAATTAAATGGATTAATCTTAGGTCAATCAATTCGGCTCGACACAAAAAAACTTTTTTCTTTTTACATAAGCTTTGAATTTTGACAATTCGAAAAGTTATAATTGAAAAATCAATTTTTCAAAATGTATTAAACTTATAGGTCAATCGATTCGTCTAGATACAAGGAATCTTTCTTCTTTTTACATCAGCTTTGAATTTTGATTATTTAAGGACTTACAGTAGAAAAATCAATTTTACAAAAATTATAAATGTACGTAAAAATCTTAAAATTCCATATTTTGAAAAATCCTTGGGCACGTTTTGAGATATTGGTTGTGCAAATATACCCTACAAATTTCATCAATTTATCTATAACTGTTTTTATAATAAGTTATAGTGACGACAAAAAAAGGCGACATCCATCTCACCATCCCACCATCCCACCAACACACCATCCCACCATCCCACACACGCACACACACACACACACACACACAATTAGACATTTATCAATTGAGGAAAGTTTAATTAAACCATTTTAAAAATATTCTAAAATGTAACGACTACAAAGCTTCCTCTATGAGGAAGCAATACTTAAGGAAAAAATGTAAGTAAGGTAGGGATCAAATAACTAATACACGGCCTTAAAGTCAATCCTTCAATTATAAAATTATGGAATAGTCTTGAGAATATTTTCGCCCTGGAGGACTTTCTCTTTTAAAATGTCAAAATTCAGGCAAATTATCTTACCTCAGAAAGAAGAGCGAGGGCTGGAGGAGTGAAGAGAGCATTCAAGGCCCTGAGAAGAGCAAAAAGCGTCGGCAGAACTGGAATAATATGAGGAGTTGCAGGATTTCTATATACAGGATTGCCACTTTCACTCAAAGCAGCAACGAATCCTCCTCGAGCTGCTCGATCCGGATCCTCAGGAATCGAACACCGTTTTACGACACTCAATACAGTACAAATGCAATACATTAAATCAGATCGATTTGTTCCTATTGGATCCACGAGTCCATTTTCGACCGGCATTTGATCCAAACCCACGAATCTTATTAATTCTAAGGGACCTTTGAACGCCTCAGTTCCCATATTCACGAACCGCGTCGATGCTTCGCCAATTACTTCCGCAACGAACCTGGAATTAGATAAAAATAACTATTAAAATTATATCCTATCATAATAGAGAAGTTGCGATTACAAACATAACGTGGAGCGCGAAGATCGACGATTAAATACTCCGGAGCACGAAGCACGACGACTAAATAATCTAGATTGTGAAGCGCTACGAACAAATTGCATGCCGTAGGCGCACTCAAACTTGTTAACTATTTATTTGTATCTATTATATAATGAACAGAGCCGAACGCGAAGCGCGAGGTTTAAAAGAGGTTTAAGGGGCTATACTAGTTTCTGGTACTGAAAATGGGGTCGATTTTCTCGGATTTAAAATAAAAACTATACGACCAAATGTTATGGAATTTTATGGACTGTATTTAGCATTATTTAATGTAGTCCTACAAATTTTTTCATGCCGAAATATCCAGTTATAGCCGAAATAAAAGCCACTTTTTAGAGGTCCATAAAAAAAGTAGCAAAACTGCTGCAGTTGTACGTGACGTCAGAGTGCTTGAAATGAAAGAAAAAAGGGTTAAACTAGATAACATTCTGCGTACCATCAACTAGGATTTTTTAAAAATATTGAAAATTGACAAAATGGTGGCGTTTTGAAAAAAAACGTCCGTTTTTTGCATTGCAAATTTGCATTTTTTATCGGATCACAAAATCCTAGTTGATGCAATGTAAAAACATGTGCTGAGTATAGCCTAAAAATTTCGAATCGATTCATTGATTTGTTCGCGAGTTAGAGCTGCAGC
>JAUESH010023757.1:0-11786 GCA_032275165.1 Synergus magnus
GTTTTTACCTGAATCTACGGTGCGATTCTGTGCCGCCCAGACCCGAAGCCGGCACAGAATCAGCAGTTGAGTGTACTTACAAAAAAAAATGTTTTGTAAATCAAAAAATGTTTTTAAATTTTAAAATTAAATTTTTCGAAATTGAGTCTAGCAATTTTTTTATTTTTGGTCTTAAAATACTTCTTGCACATCCTAGAAACAAAAAAAAATTGACACTGAAGAGGGCAAGATTGTTTGGGTTGAAATGAAACGAGGCTAGGCGTGGTTATTAGCTTAGCCATTTTTTTGGTTGTGCTGGCCAAATTTTGGCTGCAACAACCATAAATATGGTTGCCTCGTTTATCGTTTAATTATATATTGTAATTGATTGCCGATACAGAGCAAAAAAATATTTAATTTTAATATTTGATAATAAAAGTGAAGAAATTCCATTTTGATCTTATAATCTAAAATCAACACACTAAAGTAATTTTACAATTTTTTTCTAGGTTTGCAGTCATATGGAAAAGTCATATATTTCTACGCATTGATTCCTATACTTATCAATTTAGTTTTTTGCGCTAAAGTACTCTGTTTAGCACCAGAAGGCTCCTTGCATGATGATTCGTCTGAAATTGGTTGGAATGCATTTTTTAGCAATGGAAAGTCCTGGATTAGTGCTTCATCCGAAGTGTTTTTCACTTGGGGCTTGTTAGGTGCAGCTGCTATGCAGGTATTGAAGACGTCGACTGTCAATGCGAAAACGAAAATTTAATATCGTTTAAGCAGGACCGGAAGAGCATTGGTTTTTTGTCTTTCTTGCTCATTAAGAGCCGTGAATGTAAACAAATGAGAGCAAGCGAGACACTCATATATGGGAAACCGTCAATTATTTTCCATATGTGAGTGTCTCGCTTCCTCTCATTTGCTTACATTTACGGCTCTTAATGAGCAAGAAAGACAAACAACCAATGCTCCGCCGGCCCTGCGTTTAAGGGCATGTGGTAATTACCATAAGAGCAAATTTAGTTTCCCCAACCTTACGCTCGCAATAATAAATAATTTTTGCTAAATCTAGACCATTTACCTCCGTTTCGTACGGACGGAGATAAATGACTTAGTTTTACCAAAAAATATTTATTATTGCGAGCATAAAGTTGGGAAAACTAAATTGTTCTTATGGTAAAGTATCACATGCCCTTATAGCTATGTATTAGTTATCTGATCCCTACCCTACCTACATTTTTTATATATGTTTATCTGGTACTAACTATTTACATTTATAAAAAAAATTATTTTGAAATTTTTTGTTTTAATAAAAATTTAGAACCCGATAAATGTACAGTAATGTTCAACGATGGCTTCCTGTTTTGGATTTTAAACTAAACGTTCCAACCCTGGTTTTCATTAGAATCTTGTGGAAACCAGGGTTGGGTCGTCATGTTTACAATACAAAAAAGAGGAAGGCATCGTTGAACATTACTATACCATAGTATATTTCCTTTAATTTTAGAAAATTTAAATTCGATATCAATAAATGTAGAAATGGCATTGGCGGGAAAAAAATGCCGGTAAAGTAGGTATCGGATAACTTGAACATGACCTTAAGGGTAGACAAACTTGTATTTGAAAAAAGAGTGGCGCTATACAGCAAAAAAAAATGTTTAATTACAATTTTTATTAAGTAAAATGAGGAAATCGAATTTTAAAGTTAGAAATTGGTTTCAACGCACTTAAGGGTGTAACCTAGTTGGTAGGCTAAAAAAATAGGCTATTTTCGGGAATTTTTTGTGAGCATGCTATGGAAGATATTACTATAATATGAAACTTGCAAGGGGTGATTATTAAATCTTAAAATACATAAAAAAATTTTTCTCATTTTTTTTTATTTAACTTTTGTGCACAAAGACCGCAACTGATCGTAACGTCATAATTTGAAGGCAGGTCCGCTCCTCCACGATATCTCGGCAACTGCTTATCGAAAAAAAAGACCGAAGTGTTTTAGATTCGGTATGACAGTGGCTACAAAATGAACTACAGATATTAATTTTGAACTATTTTTGCTACTTTTAATTAACAAAAACCAAAAAAATTGAAAAAAGTGTTTCTTTTTTCGCTGTTTTTTGTGAAAAAATATAGTAAAAATCAACATTTTAACATGATAATAGTCCATTTTATAAGTTCTTATGTGTAGAATATGTGGTCAAAATTTTAGAAGGATCGGCCCACTGGTTCCGGAGAAATCGTAGAGGGCGTCCGAAAAACGTTTTGAGAAAAACGCGTTTAAAGTTTTTTTTTAACAAATAATCATAAAAAAATCTTACCAAAATTCAATTTGCGATGTCTGCACAATATTCTTAGATGCATATACATTCGAAAAATGTAAAAAAAAAAATGTTTTTCTGCTCGAAAGTAACCAACTAGGTTAAACCCTTAATCGTTCCCTATCGTGTTATATTATCTTCTTATGGATGAGGGGCTGTTTACCATTATCAGAAATTACTAATAACCTATATTAATTTTCTAGATTGCTGCTCAGAACAAAAATAAGCATTTGCTTGGAAGGGATACAACTTTCGTTATAGTTTCGACCCTAATTATTTTACTTGTCAATGCATTTATCGCAAATACCTGCGTCATGATTCTTAGAGATCATGGATACAAGTACAAGGCAAGCTCGTTTGGTAAGATTAGTAGTTTAAAAATATTTTTTAAAGCTATGTAACAGTCATCCGATCCATACTTTGCCGAAATTTTTTCTCAACAATATCATGTCTACATTTATTGAGATATCGAGTTGAAATTTTCTAAAATTAAAAGAAATATCCTAAAATATCAGGGTATCTAGTGATCAGGCAATTTGAAATACCCGGGGTTTTCCCGGTTTTTACCCGGTTTCTCCCGCTTTTTTTCCGGTTAAATTTTTTTTTCTCCGCCCAATTTATAGATGTCTTTTTGTGATTTTTTAAAGTCAACGTATACATAGAAATATAAATTTTAATATAATATAAAAAGTAAAAAAAATAGAGAAAAAAGTAGAAAAAGTAGAAATAGTAGAAAAAGTAGAAAAAAGGCGATTTTTTGATAAAATACGAAAATTTCCCGGTCATAAATGAAAATCCCGGGGTTTTGCCGGTTTTTCCCCGGTCCAATAAAATTCCCGGGTTTTTCCCGGTTTCTCCCGGTTTTCCGGTCCGCTAGACACCCTGAATATGTTTATCTGGTCCTAAATTTGTATTAAAACAAAAAAAAATATTTCAAAATAGTTTTTTTTATAAATATAAATATTTGGGACCACACAAATGTACCCTAATGCATTTATTTTAACTTTAGAAACTGGTATTTTTTTGAATAGGTAAAAATTCTGAAAAAAAAACCCGTATAATGTGAATTTGCTCATACATTTGATTATATGGTAAGTGACATATGCCCTTAAGGCTGTTGGAAAACCGAACAAAAAAATGTAAATAAACACAAAAAAATGTCGAAATCTGTGGAATGTCCCTAATCTGTCAACTCACTTTAGATTTTATAAATTTTTGTCCCGAAAAATACACTGTTTGAAGTGTCGTTTAGCCATGGTGGGTTTTTCGATGACAGGCTCACCGGATGCACGCTATTTTTTGGAAAAAAAATATATTTTTGTTAAAGTGGCAATATATCGGGAGGCAGGGGCGGCGGATCATTCTGAGGCCGAGTAGGTAGTAACTAAAGAGTCGGGTGGGGCGACTTTGAAAATATTTATTTTTATATACTATAGCCAGAATATTTCAAATCTCGAGTGGGTAAATTACCCACTCGGGATTTTTCGAGTGGGAAGAGAAAAAGAGTGCACAATACTTACATTTCTCCAAGTCCCTTTTTAATCCAAAGAGCAACAAGCACTGCACTCGCGGGATGATTTACTCACTGTAAGAATTTGTGCAATTTTTATTTATAATATATATAAAAATGGACTAATACGCACAAAAACGCCGAAAATAAATAAAATTAAAGGAAAATTCCCATTATGACTAAAAAGAAGGACATTTCGGTTGTTCGAAGGACTTTGAAGGACAAGACTAAAAAGAAGGACAAATCCTTCGAACGTAGGACGGTTGGTAGCCCTAGATAAATCGCGTGGTTTGACAAGACGCTTCGAGAGAATAGTTTTGTAGAACTGACTGCTGTTCGCGGAAACAATTCAAACAATGCATTCAAAGTTTTGTCGGTAATAGAAATTGCTTGTGTGATGCTCCCCTCTTAATGCGTGGAGGGAATTTCAAATTCAGCACTCTTTCTCATAGACGTCCATCCTTATTTCAAGCAAAAAATTAGTTAGAAAAATGGCACTTTCCAAACAATCAATATTACAACACTCATCAAGGGTTAAACAATCGAAAAGAATTCTAATTGCAATATTCATGATTTATTAAAATTTAAAATTCCCGCCACGCATAAAGAGGGGAGAATCCCTGCTGGAAGTAAAGAGATAGAAGGAGATAGAAATTTTGGGATAGAAAGAGATAGAACTTTTCTGTCTCTTTCAAGTAGCCGATTTGCATCCCCAAAACGCTATCTCTTTCTATGCACTATTGTATCCCCATGTCCGGTGATATCTATCCCTTCCTATTCCTCAGTCAATCCCTGTATAATATCTATCTCTTTCTATCTCTTAGTCTATATCTACGCAGAAAAAATGTTTATTTCCTTTTATCCCTAAATCTATCTCCTTTACCAGACATTATTATCTCTTTCTATCCCTACGGTTATCTCTCCCTTATTAGTTTATTAATTTTAATATTTTAAACACGTATAAATAATTTTATAAATACAATATTTTGTAAATAAATATTATTCTAATCTTATCACTAACGTATATAATTGAAAAATCCGCATCTATAGGGACGCGAACCCGCGCACATCGAGTCCGCTGTCCAGCGCTTAATCCACTGAGCTAACGAAGTACTTAGCAATCACTCGATAAAAACCAATATCAGCTCTATCCCAATGTATCTCTTATGCTTATCAAACTCGATCTTTTTCAATATTTTTGTCAGTCGTCATAATCACTAAAGGAGCGTTCACATATGACGTCACGCCGTATTTCAAGCTTTTTTATCCCCCCGTACCCCGTGTCACACTCTGTCACGAACTTTTCGGAATCTTCTCAAATATGGGAATCAAACGTTATATGAACATAATCAAAAATATAAACCTAATTATTATTGTTATTATTTTTATTATTATTATCTCCGTGACATCACGCGCAGAACGACTCGTCGCCCCCATATGTCACGATTTGTCACGCTTGACAAGAACCCCCCCCCCTGCCCCTCGGTGCGTGACATCATAAGTGAACGCTCCCAAACCTCTCTCCTTTAATCTCCTTATTTCTAACCCAGCCTCTCAGTCTATCTCTCATCTATTTGTCTATAATCCACTCTTCTGTATCTCATAGATGTGTTTTATTTATTTATTTAATTAGGAGAAAATTGGGGGAATATACACTACCCGTCAGAAATATGAGACCACCTGTTTTTCGATTATCGCTTAAGTTCTCTTAAATTTAATTGCACATCAAAGATTACATTTTTTCCTTCAAGTAAGTTAAAAACTATCAAAATTCTGCTTAAAATTAACCCCTTAATCATTTCGTCAATTTTTAAAGAAGAAATTGCTAAAAAAAACGCCAAATCTTCAACGTTTTAGAAAAATAGCAATAACTTTTGAAGTATTGAACATTTTTGAAATTTCTTGTGCTCATTTTAAAGGTAAATTCCTTTAGAATCTGAAAAACTTATTGGTATAATTTTTAAATTATTACCCTGCATTGTGCGAGAACTTAAATTTGGCGCAAAAAAATTTGAACATATTTGAATATTTTTCCTGTTGAAAAATATTTTTATAAAATATAGGAAACAATTAATCATGATGATTCTGAAAAAATATATTAAAATTTACATTCACATGATTTTTATTATTATTTTCCTACTGATTAGTTGATATTGAACTTTTCACGTATATTAAATCCCAATTTAAGCCATTGTACAATGCAGAGAAATAATTGTATAATTATTTCAATAAATTCATCAGATTTTATAGAAATTCACCTTAAAAATGAGCCCAAGAAATTAAAAAAAAATTTTCATTATTTCAAAAAGTATAGATATTTTCATAAAACATTATGATTTGACATATTTTGTAATATCTTTTTAAAAAATGGAACGAAGTGAGTATGTTCTGGGTTAATTTTGAGCAGAATTTTGATAGCTTTTAACTAACTTAAAAGAAAAAATGTAATCTGTGATGTAATTAAATTTAAGAGAACTTAAACGATAATTGAAAACAGGTGGTTTGTTTCATATTTCCGACGGGCAGTTTATATGGCTAAGGTCATGCCTCCCATATGCCCTCAATTAATTGCAAATAATAAATACTTTTTTAAAATGAAATATTTGAACCGAAATGAAATAGACTAGGATAGATTTGAATAGAAAAGTGTTAAGTTGAGACAGAGAAGAAGACATTGAAAGAAATAGGTTTAGAACTAGGCTTGACGTTCGCCAAAATGTATTTATGATTATAAATACATTTATAATCATTAATCGTTTTGGCGAGCATCTATGATTCTTTTCTTTCGTCGCCTGGGCATTCTAACCTCACCTGTCAAAGACTTAGAAATATTTCCTCAGTTAGGAGAATATTTCTAAGTTCTCCAAATTCGTATTTGCGCAACCACGCCACGTCGATTTTACATTATATTCCCACTCTTACAACATTCGGAAATGCTCCCACCTCAGCGACACTCCGAAAATTTCCCACTATTTCGCGAAGAACCAATCACCGCAAAGACGATGCCACTGTTTTCACGAGAGCCAATCCCCGCCGACGGCAGGATCTATAAAGATGCGTGCCAAAGTCCGTCCAAGTCAGTCTGTCCCCGGCTCATCCCCAATCAAGACCTCCCTGGCTTTCCAAACCAGCGGTTGCTTAACCCTAGCCGTCGCAACCCAGATACGACCACCCATCCGAGCCATAGCCATACAGCATCACTGCGTAACCCTAAACACCATCCCCCCCATTCAATTTAGCCTTTGAAAAACACTTCCACTTTCTTTGTAGAATTATTATTCTTTTCTGTTAAATAAACCATTTAAATTTTATCCCGTACATTGCTTTCCAATTTATTTTAACTATAAATCCCCATCCACTTAATTTTAATTCTGATTTCGAGTCTCACCCACAACCCGTTATCAGGCTGGGATAGAAATTAAGGGATTGAAACACGTAGGAGTGAATTTCGATTGACAAGGAGATAGAAAGAGATAGATGGGGATAGGCGAGAGTTTGAAAGGGATAGAAAAGTGAAGATTAAAAGACATAGGATCGAATTGAGATTGACAAGGAAATATAAAGAGGTAGACAGATATAAAGAAGAGATAGAGAAGTGAGAATTGGAAGAGATAGAGCAAACGGTGATTGAAAAGGAGATAGAAAGAGATAGACGGGGATAAACAATAGATTGAAAGAGGTAGAGAAGTGGGGATTGGAAGAGATAGGCGTGGATGTGGATAGGCAAGAGATAGAAAGAAATAGAAAAGACGAGATTCAAAGAGATAGGCGTGGATGTGTATTAATATGGAGATAGAAAGAGATTGACGGGTATAAGCGAGAGATAGAAGTGGATAATAAATCTTTATCCCTTTCTATCTTAGGGATAGAAGGAGATAGAAAGGGATAGGATTTCTATCTCTTAACTTCCATCAGGGATCACACAAGCAACCTTTATTAAAGTGCTTTCATGCTTCTGCAAACACAGCAATACAAGATGATGAACTTTAACTCTAGCTGAATTTAATTTTTGTATTAAATTAAGTCACTTAATTTCAACCAAAAATGGAACTTAAAAGCAGTGTGTCCTATCTGATATGCCAGGTATGTTAAGTTGAGGATGATTTTCATTCCTGCGCTCTGAAATTCAATTTGTGCTAGCAGAAAGACGTGCGCGAAATGCGATGTAGTAATGCGCAAACACTTAGGCGGATTTTGGCGATTTCACGGTAGTGAATTGATTAATCTTCGCAGAGTAACGTTAAACCAAAGATATCTTTGCTTAAACAAGGTTAAATGTATTGTTTTTAACTTTTGAAAGCTTGTTTGTGGGATACTAAAAGTGGACAGTAAGAGTTTATCCCATATTTTTACTTATTTGCTGTAATATTGTCACAGAAAGTTAATGTGAATAACATTGATTTCGTATTATAAAAATTGGAAAAAATAAGCAACTCCTGAAAATGGCAATAATTTACTGTATTTCTTGCCGAAATATTCATGAAAATAGGGTATAGGCTTAAAAATAAACCTATAATAGGTTTTGACTATTATACCTAACCTGTTTTTACTATTTGACCTAACCTGTAAACCCTAACGCAAAAGTTTGATGATTTTCAACAATCAGTTAACTCAAATTAACCTATAAGTTTCATTTCATAAGCATGCGTTGACTGAAAGTCATCAAACTTTCTATCATAAATTAACCTATAAAGTCCATTTTACGTACATGAAACGACTGACTTTCAACCAAGCCCGTCACTTAAAGTCAAGTTATAATCATCAGTTGACTTTCAACTGACGAATGATCCTTTTGGTTACATCTGAAAGTCAACCGCCTTTTTTTTAGTGAAATTCAGATTCTTGTATTACTGTGAACAAGCGATATATCAAACCTATGCAGAACTTGAATGGTTCTTTCCCATGAAGCCTCGATGAAACCTTCGACCAGGGGAACCGACCAATCAAGTTCTGCATAGATTCGATATATCGCTTGCTTGCAGAGGCATTAAAGCACCTTTACCGACCAAACTTCGAATGCATTGTTTCCGCGATCAGCTGTCAGGTCTACAAAGCTATTCTCTAAAAGCGTCTTGTCCATCCACGTGATTTATCAACCTAATTTTTTTATGCGACTTTCATAAGTGCTCGGACTTTCAGGTGCATGATAAAAATTGCACAAATTCTTGCAGTGAGTAAAACACTCCGCAAGTGCAGTGATGTACCTCTTCGGATTAAAAATGGACTTTGAGAAATGTAAGTATTGAGCATTCTTTTTCTCTTCCACGTCAAAATATGTAGATACCCTTCTATCTCCCCACGATTCTATTCCCTCCGATACTTTGCCATTTTAGCAAAAATAAATATTTTTTCCAAAAAATAGCGAGCATCCAGTGAACCATCCATCTAAAAACCCACCCTGGCTAAACGACACTTCAAACAGTGTATTTTTCAGGCCAAAAATTTATACAATCTAAAATGAGTTTCAGATTTGACTCATTCTACATCAATTTTTATTTTTTCTTAAATGCTCTAGCCTTAAGGGATCAAAAAAAATTCAAGAGGTTTCGTGGGATTTCGGGAAGTTTTTACAAAACTTCTAAGGATTCGATCGAAGTTTTTAAAGAGTTTAGAGGATATCCAAACTATTTTGTTTCGTAATTGCTTTGATCTAGGTGGCTTGGCAATCTAGTTTTATGATTTGATAAATTTTATGTTTTTCAGATATCACTCGAAATTATTTATGAATTTAGATCCCGAATCACGATTTTTTAAGTTAAAATTAGAGATGGATTTAGGTAGTCCGAACCGGCATTGGCGTCACACAGAAACACATCTCGACGCGTTCGGTTTGATTTTTGTAAGATTTTGATTCGTCTAATAAGCAGATAAAATATCGATTCCTTCTGGAATCTGGGCCTGACATGCAGACAAAGTAGAAAATATCGATTCCTTTTGGAATCTGGGTCTGACATGTAGACAAGGTAGATTATTCGTTAAGGCGGTAGACAACGTTGGAGTCTAGAACGGACGCGAGGAAGCTTCGCACGCACCGCTGATTTTCTTGTAGATACAATACTGAGTCGACGACGCGACAAACCTGGTCGAGAGACGGTGATAGACTGGCGCAGCACAATGCCGATTGCTCCCACACACTAACTCACTCCTCGAACCCCCTTCCATCAACGTTTCAGGTGGATTCCTAATTTTTACATAAGACCGGTTCGCAACCGTTGAGTTTCTGTTGTATGACGTTACACAAACATTTTCAGAGATTACAAAATATTTTAAGGAATTTAATTGTTGGAGTGTAAAAAGTTGCAATTATTAGGAATAATTTGAATTATGCGAAATCAAGAGGATCATCACTCTCGAAATCTTGTAAAATATTTGTCAATGTTGTGAAACATTCTTAAATCTTTTGAAATCTCTTGATATTTTTCGAAATTTTTTTAATGTCTTGAAATTCCTTGAAATCTCTTAAAATCCATTTTAAAAAAACTTTGATATTTTAAAATTCTTTAAATGTGCCTAAACCTAAAAATCTATTGTATATATTCTGTAGAATTCCAGGAAAATGTTTAAAATTCTTAAAAATTCTTTTAAATCCCTTAAATTCCACGAAAAAACTTTTTAAATATCTTGAAAGTCCATGAAGTCCTTAAATAAAATCTTTTGATAACTTAAGGCTGTCGGAGCATTTTTCAAAAAATAAAAATTGCTGTAAAGTACCTCTAATCTGTCATTCTGTCTACTCATTTTGAAAATTTCATTTTGAGCTCGCAAAAATACACGATTTGAAGTGTCCTTTAGACGGGGAGGGTTTCTCGATGTAAGGAATGATGCTGTCGGACTGTTTTTCGTAAAAACTAATTTCTTTGGCTAAAATGGAAAAGTTTCGGAGAGAATAGAGGCATGGGTAAGAGAAGGTTACCGACAATATTGTAACATTTATATGATTTCCAAGTCGAAATGACTGAAATAATACTTTAGCTACTTTACAAGTGTTAACTGATCAATAATTTGGGACCAAGTTTCCAGAAGGTGTGTTCTCTTTGAAGAATTTTACGAACCATCAACACAAATTTTATACCTTTCTACTTACGAAAATTCAAATCAGAGGAAAGGTAGTGAAGACTTCAGCCAGAAAACTCCAATTTATGGATGTCGATAGAGTGAATAGCATCTATAAGAATTTCTAGATAAACAATATTTTTTAGATTATTTGGCAAATCTCAGTCTTACATTCATTGATTGTGAACCAAATAATCAGGGCTTCTAACGTTATTTTCTTTATTTTTTTACTCAATACTTTATAGAATTTGTACGAGATTCTCTTTTAAACATATTTAAGAAAGTTCCCTGGTAATTCAGGAAGTCAGATCAATAACGAATTAAACCAAAGGAAACCAGAAATTCCCAAGTAGTAACGTGTAGATTTAATAATATGTGAAATTTTGTGTCCTCATAATAAAAATTTCACAAGCCAAAGGAAAAGCTGTTACGTATGGTGTTTATCCAATTCTTTTTAGATTTATCTGAAATATTATATGTCCTTTCTTAAATTATATTTCTTTACTTAATGTCTGTTACGGCTATACCTTATCGCCATCTAAATACAAAGTCGCGTATTGTTGTAACATGAGAGTTTAGATAAGCTGTCACAGCATTTCTAAACCTCTCAGAGCAACAGTCTCTATTCAAGACGGACGACGGAAACTAGGGTGAATTAAAATTCATAAAAGGACAAAATTCAATCTTCTTAAAAATTCTAAGAATTATAAATACACATATTTATGTATGTTTCTAGTTTTCATGCCTTTTCAGCATTCAAAAACATTTAGAATTAGGAATAAGAATCGTTGTGTACATTCATGTGTGCCATAGACATGTATGTGTGCCATTGTGTGCCATAGACAGGGATGCATTTTGCAGTACAATTGTACTAAACCAGTACAATTTCAAGTTTTTCAGTACAACAGTACCACTTTTAA
>JAUESH010023796.1:0-11778 GCA_032275165.1 Synergus magnus
CAAATATATATAAATAAAATAACTTTGAATTTTTTTTTAATTTGGTTTTTTAGTTTTTCGTTAAAAGTCTTTCGTGTCTTTGTACTTAGGGTAATGCAAGCTATCATAGTTTTGACCATTCCATATATTCTATTTTAATACTCTTAAATGATGACCTTCTAAAATGATCGACTTGATCATCTTATCAGGGTCGACTTGACCCTCTAAGAGGATCGATTCGATCGGCTGAGAAAATCGAGTCGACCTAGAAGGCTGTCCTATAGTTTACCCTCAAATATAATCAGTCTAACCCTCGAAATAATCAGATTGACTCTCCATTTTTCTCCGTGTAGGACCAATAGTTAGAAAGTTATGGCCTTTCCAAAAAAATCCAATTTTCTCGATTTTTTGACAAAAATCACGACTTCTTTTTCTTTCCTTGTTACGCCTAGCCTCGATTCATTTCAACCCAAACAATCTTGCCCTGTTTAGTTTCAATTTTTTTTCTCGTTTTTAGGATGAGTAAGAAGTATTTTAAGACCAAAAATAAAAAAATCGCAACTCATTTTCGAAAAAATTTAATTTTAAAATTAAAAAAAAAAAAAATTTTATTCACAACAAATTTTTTTGTAAATAAGGTTGGGTTTTCCTTACAGTTCTCAATTTTTTTCATTTATAGAATGCAGAAGCACTATATTAAATGAGAAAAGTGCGCAATTCATGATCATAATAAAAAATTTTTTTTTTTGTTCAAAAATTTTCTTTTTATTTATAAATTAACTTATATGCAGTTTTCTAGCACATGGAAGATTTTTGAAAAAAAAGCTGCAAGGCTTAGGATTTTACAGTGAGCAGGCAATGGAACCAGTTCATTTTGATTTTAAAACTCTCTGGAAAAATTACAGTGTTTCGAGATCATCCAAAGTACCATACATGATTGCTTCGCGCTCTGTGTGAATACAACAGTCTGCACCCAATCTAGTTATATAATGTTATAGATAAATCTATTAAGACTTACTGCCTGTAAGTAAGTTTTTAAATAAGAAGAAAATTTTTGAATAAAAAAATTATTTTTTTTATTATAGGTATAATATAATTGAAACTGAAGAGGGCATGATTGTTTGGGTTGGAATAAATCGAGGCTAGGCGTGGTGTAGCTCGAATCCAGAGTGACACACGACTGAATGGTTGACAGATGAATTAAACTAGACTGTAAATACTAGATCTGTAATTTAAAACAGCCAATTTTTAGTTTTAGGGGTAAATGACATGAGTTCAATTTTTTCAAAATAGTTCGTTTCTACATGAATTGACATTAAAAGTGCCGCAAGATGAATGAAAGTACATGAAATTATACTTAATTTAAAAAAAAGAATGTCTACAAAAAAGGTCATTAGTTTCCGAATTATGGCCTCCTAAAAATCCCGGGTTTTTCTAATTTTTTAGCCGAATATAGGAAAACTGTGTTTTTTGGAAATACCTCGTTTCCTAGACGTCATAGGAGAAAACTCCATAAAGATAAATAAAAGTGGATTAAATTCAGCATAATTTAAAAACAAAAAAAAAGAATGTCCTAGTCCTAATAGGTCACGAATTATGATCTTGTAACTTTGACCCTTTTTCTATACTGACAGAAAAATGCATCCTGGAATGCAACTATGGACATACTTTAACATTTATGTGGCTCAATTGATTAAAAATGGATAGTTAAATTGCTTTTCTACCAATAAATGAACAATTAATTAAACAAATGTTACCTTCTCGTACCTGAAATAAGCATTTTTCGGTATTTTTTAGCTACAATTTTTCTCAGGGAGGCTTTAATTCAAACTAAAAAATATCAATTCGATATTTACTGAATTTTTTTATGAATAAACAAATAAACTTTTAAACAAATATTTCCTCTTTGTCCTTAAATATGAATTTTTGGAATTTTTTAAATGCAATTACTCTCACAAACTCTTATTACATCTTAAAAATATACTAAATTGATATTTATTGATTTTGTGTTGTACTGGTGACAAAATCCATTTTTCAAAAAAAGGTTTTTTTTGAACATATTTCAAGGGGAATATATCTAATATGATGTCCTGAAAAATTGTACGGACGTGTGTGTGTAGCGCTTTAACGATCCTGCAATATCTGGAGAACGCGTACAGATAAATTGATGAAATTTTGCATAGTTATTCTACTAAATACCAAGTTGAATTTCTGACAAGGTTTTAACAAAATATTTAATTTTACAAGTTTTATGTACTTTTACAATTTTAGTAAAATTGATTTTTCGACTATAACATCTCAAATAATCAAAATGGAAAGCAGATGTAACAAGAAAAAAGATTCCTTATGTCGCGACGAATAGATTGACCTATAAGATTAATTCATTTCATTGAAAAATAAGAAAGTTATGCTTAATTGTAATTTACAAAAATTGATTTTTCGACTATAATTTCTGGAATAATCAAAATTTAAAGCTGATGTAAGGAAAATGAAGACTGGATTGGCCTTTGGTATACTCATTTAGTATCCTAAAATGAAGGTCAAGTTGATTAGCCAGACATTTTGGATAAAAATTCAAAAAGTTAGAGTATTTTGAAAATTTTTGAAATCACTTTTTTTTTTAATTTACAAATTCTATGTACGGATATTCGTAGCACTCAAAAAGACGAAAAATTTATCGTTATGACTTTTTTCGATAAAAAAAAAATTGCCAGACTTATAACGTTTCAAAAATTCAAAAAGCGAACGAAAATTAATATATGAAAGTCAAATAACGACAATATGAAAAAAATGTCAAGAAATTAAAAATGTTGCTTTCTGAACGCCCTACAAGAATGGCATAACAACTTTTTGAATTTTGTTGAAAAATCAAAAATTCAAATTTGGAGTCAAATAACGCGAGATACAGAAAAAAATTACAGTAAACATAATTATTTGTTTTAAAAATATCTACAAATTCTCCCTTGACTATTTTTTGATAGGGTAAGTAGTTTTCGTTTTAATCGTGAAAAATATTGTTAAAAAATTATATTTCCCTGCCAAAAAATATGAGAAAATATTACAAAAAACTAGAATTGGTCCTTTAAGGAGGAACATGCGCCACTCTTGAATCATGTGAGCGTTTGTGAAAAAATACATAAATAAACTGATATAAAATACACAAGTATTATCGAAAAATTCTTTAGTTTAATGGCAGTCAAATACGCACAAAATTTGAAAAATTAAATGTAAAATAATTTAAAAATTTACAAAAGAAAATTTAAAAATGTCATGATACCAACACCACAAAGTCAAAAAAAAAAATTGTTATAAAAGACTCGCATCAATACCATATCATACGTAATCTTCAGTTTATGTGATTCTGCTAGGTTAGTTCCATAGGACATAATATTAATGTAAAAGCTTATATTTTCTATACGAAACGATAAAAAATGCTAATATTTTGCAAAATGATGCGGAATTAATGTAACTTCAACATACTCTTAGGGCATTCAAAAATCTTGGATTTTACCTAACGCGTGTTCCTCCTTAAAAGGTAAAATAAAATTGCTGTTAAAATTTTTTTTTTAAGACAAATAGTAAAGCATTAAGATAATTCTTTTAATCGTCTTTTTAATAATTTATTTGAATCTATTATACGGTGAACAGAACCGAGCGCGGAGCGCAAGGTTTAAATCATTTTTAAATCAAATATCGAGCACGAGTTTCCTAATGAGAATGAGTTCCTTAAGGTCGATAGAACCTTAAGAAAATCTCTTTTCTTCTAAAATAAAAAACAAATTTTGTAATTTACAAATAAAGAATGTATAACACCGATCCCGAAGCACGACAACTGAATCGTGCGCCATAGGCGCGCTGACACTTGCAAGCGAAGCGTGCGATGAGAATGTGTTCGCGAAGTGGGCAGATTTTTTATAGGTACCTATAAGTATGGAAATGAGTGCTTGTGAATTTTTAAACATTAAGAATTTATCAACTATTCTATGGTGAAATACTGAAAGAACAATACTAAAAGCGAGCAATAACAACAACGAAATATAAAATTGACTATCTGCAAATACAAGTGAGTGCTTGGAGAGAAACGCAGAAAGATAACGAAAACGAGAACGAAAAACGCAAACGACAACGCGCGAGAGCGAAAGGGTGAGGGTGAGGTGTTTCTTTACTCACCTAAGCAGAAATAGTTTTCCTTCGTTTAAGTAGGGTCCGTTATCGGTGTTCCTGTGGTTGCGTCTACGGACTGATATTGTTCTACAGGATTCTAAGTTTCGCAAACCAATCTTACTATCAAATATTGACATTCCTTGAACAAAATTAAGGAAAAAAGAAACACACACACACACAAAGAAAGGATGAAGAACAGTGATACACAGATGCTTGTTGGCAGAGATTTTACTGAAATGCTTTTAGTTTGTTGAAGTGTAGTCAACTATGTACTTATCAGTTTTAGATTCTTTAGAGACATCAGTTAAATGGGCTGACTAAACGTATATCTGTAAACACAGTTAATAACCCAACAAATTAACATTTCAAAGCACACCAAGAAGTCGCATGCATGGACAAATACGTAAAATTATGTTTATTTAAAGAATTATCATACATGAATCATCACAATTACAATTTGCTGTGCTTCATTATACGAGTATCGTCATACAAAAATCGTTCGTGCGACTTATGCATTTTTTAAAAGTTTTTGTTATTTTCTGTGAAAATTTTTCCTCTAAAAAAGTGATATCAAAATGGAATTTTTCATGCAGTTTACTATTTCCATTTTGGTAGTGCATCAGAGTACAGGACTACAAAAAATGTTAATTTAGATTACAAGGAATTGGAATTAGCGGTGTGTGCGAACTAATGACAGGTAGGAGCCGTCCCGGCATGATCTCGAAATTTTGACCGTGGTCGATTCTCCTCAACTCGAAAAGTTTTATAG
This sequence comes from Synergus magnus, assembly GCA_032275165.1. Lineage (NCBI taxonomy): Eukaryota > Metazoa > Arthropoda > Insecta > Hymenoptera > Cynipidae > Synergus > Synergus magnus. Next base: position 4,913 of record JAUESH010023796.1, read on the forward strand.
AAGGAAAAATTAAATTTTACAACTCATTAAGAATCCTGAAAAAACTGAGGGCAGAAAAATATTTGTTAATGATGATCCCAGAAATATTCTAGTTCCCAAAGTAAAGAAAATTGATCAGGTGTTTTTCTTTGTTTTTAATTTATATTTAAAGTATTAATTTTTTTCTCTCAAATATTTAATAGATCACTTAGAACAATTACACTGTCCGACATCTTAGAACTTCTCTTCAGTCACTTGTCCAATAAAAACGGATTTTGAAAAATTTTCTTCTATCGAATCCGAATATGGATTTTGGAAAAAACTATAGAAAAAGTTTTCTAAAAATATGTCTTTGGCAATTTTTAAGCACTTATAGAAAAACAACGCGAGGGGATAGAACCTTGTATGAGCGATAAAATAAAAACTTGGATTTTTTTTTACCAAGGAACAGAGCAAAACACCAGTTGCCATAAAATCGGTGTATCTCGATTTCAGGAATATTTTTCATTCATAACTCTACAGATTAGAAACAGTAGCGCCATCTTGTGACGTGATAGTTTAATATTTGATCTTAAGAAAAGAAATTAAAAATCTGTTTTCAAATCGGATCTTTATACGGTTTTTAAACAATTTTTATTGTTTTACCTCACTATGAACTGGTTCTAATACTTAAAAGACTATAGAAGTATATTAACAATTTAACTACTTAAAAAATAAATAATAATCATTATAGTCAATTATTACCTGTACTAAATAATGAACGAACAATATTTATCAATAATTTTTTAAAGAACAATTAAAGTCCTCGAGCGTTTTGGAAGATTGTTTTGTTTTAAGCACAAAGTTCAGAATTTACATCTAAAAAGCGATCGAAAAGTACAAAATTTAATGAAAAGATACTTGCAAAATCGCTGCAGAAAGCATGTTTAGTATGCATTAAGGAATGAAATGTGCAAGTATCATTACTGAGATTTGCGCTACTTTATCCGTCACGATGCAGTTGCTCCACTCACTTAGGATTACAATACCTTTTTACATTCTCATCAGAGAATGAAGGAGATTTTTGTAAAATTTGACATTCCACACCCCTAATTTCAGCAGATTTCCAAGTTTTAAAACTATCTGAACCAGAAAAAAAGGTTTTCGCGATTAGGTTTGTCTGTCTGCCTGTATTCTGCAGTTTGTTTGTTAGCATCAGTTAAAATAATTTCACATATTTCATTAAAAAAAACTTTTTTTCATTTCTCAGTGATCTTCTCCTGATGATAGTTTATTCATTTGGGTGATAAAATGTTTTTTAAGACATTTTTTTCAGATTTAAAAAAAAGTTTTTAAAGGTTGCAGAACTCAATTGTTTGTAAGAATGTTACTTTACAAAGTTTTCGATTTTAAAACAATATAAATATTGATTTGAAAAGAAATTTCTTTCGCGTGAGAATAGTCATCAATACTAAACCCAAAATTGTGATTTTTAGCTGATCGAATAAAAATAATATTTAGCGTCGCTTGAGCCCATAAAATGTACGATTTCGTTGTGACGCTGATAAAAAAATTAATTATTGTACCCCTAAACATTTTTTAAGGATGATCATAATTAAAGCATTTTCTCCATTCAACAGGGAAAAAACTGTCGTAAAGATAAGATAAAAAATTTTAAAACAAATTGCCAAAACTCGATCGACTGAACCAACTTTAAATGAAAAATCCTCGCATATATGAGATTTCTCTGCCGATCATTATAGTCTGTACTCCCATGAATATTTTAAGGCCAAAAGCAAAAAAAATATATATATCGACCCTTTTAAAAAAAATCGATTTTTATATTTTTATAAATTTAAAATTTAAAATAAATTCTAAAAGGTTAATCATTTTCTTAAAGCTTTATTTTAAGTTACTTTTAAGACAAGAGTAGTCAGTGAATAATTATAATTTAAATAATAGATACAGATAAGAACTTTATGTTTAATTTTAAGCTAATGTACTTTATAATAAAGTTTTCAAGTGTTGGCCTTATGGTCCGAGCAAGCTGGGGAATCAATCCATTTGCTTCCATTAAAATTGCATAAAAAACAGTTCAGGGTGGCCACAAGATTCAATTTTTCAATTTCCGTGACATTTCCTGACTTTCAGACAAATTTCCCTGACAGAAAAGTATTAAAAATGGGAATCCATTTTCAATAATAATGCTGTTGAAATTTTTCAAAAATTTCGCATAATATCACATTAAATCTTTTGAAACTCAGTGAAATCTTTTTAAATCCCCTAAAATTCTACGGAATCTTTAAAAACATTCTTAAAATCCTTGAAAATTCCACTAAAAACTTTTAAATCACTTAAAATTCGTAAAAATTTCTAAAATTCTTGACAACCTTGGAAATATCTTAAAATTACTTGAAATTTCTTGAAATTCCTAGAAACGTCTTCAAATTCCATGAAATCCCTTAAAGTTTAACATTGAACATTGAACATCGTTCAATTAAATAATTATATTTCGAAGATCCAACAAACACATGAGATGTGAAATGGAAGAACCAATGGTACAGTAAGATGCATGTATGTCTTCCCCTATGAAGTTGGGTGTTTATACATTTTTCAATGCGGAATCAAGTTATCAACCAACTTCACGAGGGAAGGCATACATGCATCTTACTGTACATCGAACAGTCTTCGAGGGACGTGAAACATCGTTCAATTAAAAAAATTCTATTTCGAAGATCCATCGAACACTTGAAATATGAAATTGAAAGACCAATGTTACATTGAACAGTCCGCATTCTTATTAAATAATAGGAAACTTCCGATTAAAAAATTTGTAAAGTAGTTTATTTAAAGATTTATTTACTTTGTAAACACAAACTCTACTGATTTGTCTTTCATATTCTTGAAATCGGAATCTGTGTTGAATTCTGATTTTCTAGTAAAAAGCTTTTTTGAATTGGTAAACGATTTAAAAGAAATTTTAATTTGGTGCGAAATATGACGACATAACCCCAAAAATTTCAGTTCGATTGAAAATTGTCTAAAAAGAATGAAAAAATTTTTGTTCAATCGGAGTTTTATGATAAAATCATCTAAATTTTGGAGACCGATTGAAACACACATAATTCCGATTCAAAAAGACGACTGTTTAATCCGCTTTCTTAAAAAATCGAGTTCACTAAAGCAATCGTTTAATCGGTTATTTTTTTCCGTGGTTGCACATGTTCTAATAATATAAACAATTAAGTATATAATTTTAAATAAATTTTACATTGAACATTATATTTTATTAAATATCAATTTAAAATATCAATTCTGAAATTACCATTAAAATTTACGGCTCATTTCACACTACGATATTTTATAGAAGTATATATTCAATTTCAACCAATGAAATTCATGAGGTTGCATGGCCATCAGATTATAACCTAAAAAGAGGTTGGGCACCCCTTCGAGCTCAGAGCGAGCTCAGAGCGAATTGTCGTAAACACCACAGATCCCACTATCGAATCAATTTTTAATGTACCGAACCGCAATTTTCAACACCGATTTACATTGTAACGCACAGCACATATGATCCTCCGCACCGCACCGCACTGCACCGAGCTACCAACTCCACAAAAGAAAGTTCTCAAGTGTCTTTTTCATTTGAAAAGACAAAAAAGGGACTCTGAACCGTCTTTTCCAAGGATTCTATCCTTTACCGCTTACCGCAATCAGAGTACCCCCACTGCATCCGGAAACTTCCACCACGGTAGCCTCTCCAGTCTGATACCCTCATTCCAACGCCGCAACCGCACGAGCCTAATGAGAGGACCATCCAGTTCATTCGCAATCCATTCTTCAAAGAGTAATGTTCCCTTCATTCGGAATGCTCCATGAAACATTGCATGAGATGGAACGAAGTCTGGAACACTACGGCTTCAAATGTTTTACAGAGCTGGACCCTCTCTATGATAACGAGCCTGAAATGCCGTCGAAAATGCCAACCAAGACGCCAACCGCCAAGCCTACGAGCAGACTGAAGCCCAAGACGCCACCCCCAGAGGACGACCCGGACCTAGAAGTGGTGTTCCAATGGAACGCCACTTCTATGGAAGCTGTTCAGTTCAGTTTCAGTTTCGTAAAAAAAAAAAAATAAATAAAAAAATTGCCGTAACAGATTTTATCCACAAAAAAAATTCAAAACTTCCACCCCCTCCCCCTCTGTAAATATTTTACATTCATCCACATTTTTTTCCGTAAATTACCATTCTATATTGGTTTTTGAACATTAGATTTTGAACGTTGTATATGAGATTCGATATCAGCGACCTCGAAAACTCTTGAATTTCAGTTCTATGTTTAATAGAAGTCTGATAAATTTTTAAATTTTGACCATTTCTTATCTCCTAGTTCACACTGATGAGAATATAAAAAAGTCCCGTTCAAAAATTATCTGTATCATAAAACTGAAGAAGTTAGCGAGCAAGTTACAAGTGATTTTTCTTCAAGAATCTTGAACGAAAGACATAAATCTTTAATTTGAAAAAAAGGCAAAAAAGAAAGAAAACAAGTCGTTAATAATATTCTACTTTCCTAAAATCAGTTGAGTTGTCTGCAGTTTTTTTTCTAAATTTAAAAAAAGCGCCAAAACATTATTAGCATTAAGATTACTAATAAAATAAGTCAAAATTCTGCTTAAATGCAGTTGATAAAGTTCCACGTACTTGAAATTTAATTGGTTAAGAAAAAGAATTTACATAAGCTTGAACTACCAAAATGTTTTTTTTTATATCTAACATTTATAAGAATAAAAAGAATTCTCAGTAAATTTATAAAGTTGAACATGTTTATTAAAGTAAAATTACTCTTTTAGAGTTGATCAATTAATTTAAAACAATAACTTCTGTTTAAAAATTGTACAAGGCACATTATTCATAACTCATTTATTTAGAAAACATTGCTCTAAAAGAAAAATCTATTACGTCGAAGCCAAATGGGCCGTACTAATAACATGTATGCACAACACATGTGCATTTTAAAAAATGTGGGCATCTTATCTATGTTCACATCATGATAGTACCTTTTGTACAACACTTCCAAATAAAAAACATCTTGATTGATCCAAAGCATTAATTGACTTGTTATTTGGATGCAATCATTTGTACATTAAACGTATCTTATACATTATCTTCAGAAAATATCAGGTTTCTCTTTTTCTTATACAGGCTGTCCCAGGTCTATCTTTTCGAATATATATGACTGTATGTATAAAAAAATAAACCGAAATTTCCTTTTGCAAAAATATATTGAAAGTTTTAGTTTTTGAGTTATACTAATTGATGCTGCTGCTGATATACCGTTCTATATTCATGTCTTTTTTACTAAAGGAAAATCATTAAGCTGGACCAATCAGAAGCGCCGCATAAAGAGTTGTTCGTGCATGAACGAGAAGCCAATGCTGTTCTAGTGACCGCCGCTGCGCCACCTCTTATGTCGATACTAACACAGCGTTGGCCTCTCGTTCACGGGCACACAACTCTTTATACGGTGCTTTTGATTGGTCCAGCTTAAACATTTTATAACTCAAAAACTAAAACTCCAATACATTTTTGCAAAAGGAATATTTGATTTATTTTATACAATCATATAAGTCCGGATAGTTAGACCTGGGACATCCTGTATATCACTGTATTCTTCCAACTGCATCGTTTTCGAATGAAAAATCAGTGAAGAAAAACATTCAAACGAACAGCCATGCACATATGCCTAGTCTACATTAATAATGCGAAAGTAGTGTGTTCCTTTTAGAAGAGCTCCTCCAAAGTTGTATTTTTCTTCAAATTTCTCGAAAAAAACGACTTAGAGAAATTTGAATCACAACACGACATATACTTTCGTTTAAAAATTTATTTCAAAAATATGATTTTCAAGTCTGATAGCTTCTCTTGAGGAACCCTCCTAAATGAAACATACGGAAGTAAAGTCAATGTATCATAGCAGAAATCTCAGAAGGCAGCAAACGTGGAAGTAACAAATAAATAAATGACTAAAGCTAAACGGTGGTTTCTAATACCTCTCGGCTGATGATCGGTTGCGAAGATGTGAAACACGGTACATTTGCGACCACTGCTGATGTAACACCACTGGAATTCGTACTGTCCGAATGTAGTGCATTAGAAATCATTGACGAATCGGATGCATCAATCGACTGCCACATATTTGAATGATTGGTTGATCCCAGTAACGGCGAATTATTGTTTGAAATAACATTCTCAGCAGAACTGGACGCCCTTCTGATGGATTCCTCACTTGATGACTTGAACAATTCCTTCTCGCGTTCTTCGTCTCTGTAAAAGTGTAAATTAATTATCTTCATTATTTGGTTCTAAAGCATCGAATTGTAATGTGCGTTACATTCGTATGTGGTTAATCTAACACATGCTCGATCCACGCATAAAGAGAAGAGAGCACTGCCAGCACGTTCCTTTCCAGTGCGCCGGCGCTTCCCACCAGCCGAACGCTTATATTCGACAAGGACTGCTACGGAAAGGAATTTTGAACTGCTACTGTCCATAGTTTTACAATGCAGCGCCACTGCCGCTTTGGTTCGACCTAAACGCAGTTTTGGGTTAGCTGCTGTACTTTTTTTGGAGGAGAGATGCTCTCTCACCTATGGAAAAAGCGCTGCGTTACAAACACGTGAAACTACTATCGCACCAAATTGGGACAGTAGGGTTCCCTGACTGACAAGGAACATTACCCAAGTGTCCGCCTCCAATTTGATTCGTTCTGAAGTATGTTTTAGAGCACTGAAAAATAAGGTACTCGTATTTTTTTTATACGTGACCAAATTCATATTTAGGGGGTGAAATCACCCTTCAAAGTTTCCGAGTGATTACTTGAGAAATATAATTTTCAGTGAA
>JAUESH010023895.1:0-11756 GCA_032275165.1 Synergus magnus
TGGCAGCAGAGGTGGTTAAGGCAGAGAAAGTCAAACTAGCAATTGAGTCCTTTGATTCTTACAAGACTCCGGGGCCAAATGATATATACCCAGTGATCCTCAAGGAAAGCCTGGGGGTAGTCCTGGGGACTCTGGTGGGAATCTTCAGGGGCTGCATAGCCGTCGGACATACTCCTGAGGCGTGGTGAAAAACCAGGGTTGTCTTTATTCCTAAAGCAGGAAAAAAGGCTTATACGAAAGTGAAGGATTACAGACCCATCAGTCTGACATCCTTCCTTCTCAAGACGTTGGAGAGGCTGGTTGACAAATTTCGGAGGGCGGGTCCACTGAAAATTCTACCTTTTCATAAGGAACAGCACGCCTATCAGATAGGCAGATCAGTTGATACTGCTCTTTTATTATCAGCGACCAACTTCATAGAGGAGCAGCTTGCTCTAAAGGGTGTCTGCATAGGCGCCTTTCTGGATATTGAAGGGACGTTCAGTCGAACCTCAAGGGCTGCTATACGGCAGGGGGCAGAGGAGCATGGAGTGCCGATCGAGATCACTCGGTGGATGTCGACGCTGAACAATAGAGTTCTCAGCACAAGTTGGCAGGACTGTCGAGTAAAGGGCAGCGTATCTGAAGGCTGCCCTCAGGGCGGGGTTTTGTCTTCGCTATTATGGTGTTTGGTAGTGGATAGTCTCTTGAAACTACTAAATGATGAAGGCGACCGAGCTATAGGGTATGCAGATGATATTTGCCTGCTGTCCAGGGGTATTTACGAAGAAACACTCAGAGACATCATACAGAGAGCTCTGCGAAAGACCCGTGGATGGTGTGAGCGTAAGGGTCTCAGCTTTCAAGCGGATAAGTCGGCAGTCGTTGTATTCACTAGGAAATATGAACTTAGAAGGCTGGTGGATATATCGATTGGAAATGCGGTGGTGCCCTATGCCGAGAAGGTAAAAAAATATCTAGGAGTTATACTAGATAGGAAACTCAACTGGGGTAGCCATCTACTGAGAAAATGTCAGAAGGCGCGGGTCACCTTCTGGCAGTGTAAAGCAGCTATTGGAGCGAAATGGGGGCTCGGACCACAACAACTGATGTGGATTTATCGGGCCATCATAGTGCCCAGACTGACGTTTGCGGCACTTGTCTGGTAGAAGCGGACAACTCGAAAAACTGTCTGTGACCAACTTGATAGGGTGCAAGCGGTTTTCCTCAGGGGCATATGCTCTGTGAGGAGGAGCACCCGTAGCGCGGCGTTAAGAGCTATTCTGGACGTTCCGTCGCTGGCGCTGGAAATCAAGGCCTCAGCCATGCGGACTGCATATGGGCTCCGCTGTGTGGGAGAATGGCGGGAAAGCTCTTTACATAAAGAGCTTAAGAGAATGTGTCCTGCGGGGGTCTGGTCTACACCACAGGATAGGATAAAGACCCAGTTGGTGGATGGGGCCAGATTTAAGGTCCACATCCCAAATAGAGGAGACTGGGAGGAAGGCTTTGGTCCAAAACATGGTATAATCTGGTTTACGGATGGGTCAAAGACGGAGGAGGGCGTGGGAGCTGGAGTATATGGTCAAAAGGCCGCGGACAGGTTTGTCCATAGGCTGGATGGTTTCAACACAGTCTTCCAGGCGGAAATGCTCGCTATCAAAAAATGTGCGAGGGTTATGTCATGGAGAAACGCAGGCGAAGTCCTGTGGATCTACACCGACAGTCAGGCGGCTCTAAAAGCACTCATTAGAGAGGAAATATCGTCTAAGCTAGTAGAGGAAACTAGAGCAATCCTCCAAGGGATTTCGCGGAATAACCAGCTTCATCTCACCTGGATACCGGGCCATGTCGGGTGGAAGGGCAACGAGGAGGCTGATAGGTTTGCAAAGGAGGGCACTAGACTTTGTGGCCCCAAGAGCAAGAAGTTGGCATGTCATTTCAGGAGGGGATTAACCTTATTAAGGAATGGGTCAACAATCAAAAAAATAGAGAGTGGCAGTGAAGCCCAGGATGCAGCACGAGCAAGGCCTTTCTGGGTAACACCACAGGGACTTGGTCGAAAGAACTCCTGAAGCTTGACAGGCCAAGGATAAGGATTGTAATGGAAATCCTCACGGGACACAAAAATCTAGAGAAGCATAAGCACATTACGGGTAAATGCTCTACACCGGCATGTGAGAGATGTGGGGCGGATATAGATGACTCCATCCACTTCCTATGTTATTGCGACGCGCTGGCATGTCACAGACATGCTCTGCTCGAGCAGGCGGATTTTTCACCGGGTAGGACAAGGGAACTGACGGCAGGTCAAATTCTGGCCTTCTGCAAGACCTGTTGTTACCGACAGCAACCCTGAGTTGACTAAGCAGAGGGGATAGAGTACAAAGGCCTAATGGCTAAGTGCTCTGAACAGGGGTCCACTGCCCTCTGAGGACAATAATAATAATAATAATAATAATAATAATAATAATAATAATAATAATAATAATAATAGGCATTGAATCCGATACGTAAGTTAAATTAGTGTTGATAAAGGACAGCTATTTTTTTTAATTATAACGCACTCATTTGCATTCGAAAAACCTTCGTAACATTTTTCTTTTTGAAATTTTTTTCTGAGGTAAATCTGTTTTCAACGTCCAACAGGTATGTTCTTGAAGTTAACGTCTGAAATTTGTTCGTTATTATGCTGATCTAACTTGAAAATTAGGTTCCGCGACTATAAATCCATAAAAATACGCTGCTGACTTACAAATTGCTGCTTGAACAATATTTTTGGAGATTATGTTTTGGAATTTTTTAGTAAAATCTGAGGTAATTTTTTAATTCAACGGCTTGAAACCCATAAAAAAACCATGTTTTCCCATCACATACTCAAAAATGTGGTTTTTTGAGGTTATATTGAAAACTAATCGTGAAAGATGCTATTTTGAGTCACTGAATCCGAATCGGAGGTCAAAACGGCACCTAGCGTTGTGTATTCATTGTGGCGATTGTTTCAACTCGAAAACCAGATTGTAGAGTACAGACTGCTAATCCTACATAGGAGAATTTAGCATGGAGGTACCAAAATTTACACATGAACGCCACGAAAACGCGCATCTCGGTTGGTCATTTAATTCGATTAGCACTGACGCGGGCTTCTTTGAAATGTAAACAAGCTCCGCCACTGACAATAAATCTACAGAGCTCACGGCGTCTGAGGGGCAGGGAAAGGCACCTGTCACCGAGCCTCTTTCTCCACGCCTCCGCTCTCCTCATCTAAATATGCGACCGATACAGTTTCTAAGAACATGTTTACGCGGTCAGCGTTTTCGTGGCATCCCAGTGTAATCTTTAAATTATAAAATTTTCGAATATTCTCGTTCTTGAGATCATGCTTTGAAGAACTTTCTTCTTGAAAATCTCTAGTTCTAATTACCTTATCTGCGGAAACAGCATTGTTAATGATTCCTCGGTATTTCTGTGCATTAATTATAAATTGTTCAGTTAGCCTGGCACTAGGTATTCTGGTCCAGCGCTCATTGAATTGTGCTCTTAAATTATCGTCCGATTCACGTTCCTCTTTCATCATTCTTTCAGTCTAAGTAAAAATAAATCTTTTTATTTCAAGAAATCAAATGCCGGTACATTATGTTGAAAATAAGAATATTTATAAATAAACAGTACCTCATCCAAGATATCTTGGTTTCGTTGAAGGAGTTCCGGGAGTTCATTCATGGCAGTTTCTAAAGCATTAATGCCACCTTCGTTTCTTACATATGCGGCCTTGTCCAACAAGGATTGAGGTACTTCGGTTCCACTCGTGTCTTCAATTGCAGCGGGTAAATTTAAGCTTGCCAAGACACTAATCAAAATATTTAAGATTAGAAAAGTTTATTGTAAGAGTACTGTTTAAAGATACCTATTGTGCAAATTATGAAAAATATTTTCTATTATTCACCTGTTCAGAACCTGAGTCATTTCTCGCAATTTTGAAATTTCCCCATTAACAACTTCGTTGCGTTGCATTTCGTAAGAAGATAAGGAATGGTGAACACTCACTGGCAATAGTTCTTCAAATAAATCTAAAAGTCACAAATTGGAAATTGTTAGGTATACATACTTCTCTCAGTGATTTTAAAAACAATATCAATCATTTGGGTATACGGACAAGAAACTACTGTTTTTGTTTTCACGAATTCGAATAAGCCTTGTGTAGCTTTTATCTTTTTGAGGATTGAATTGTGTATTTGGATATCCTTCTATACGATTTAAAGTGATAAGGTATGTTTTAACTTGGCAAAAGTGTTCTAGAATGTCACAAATCAGTTAAAGTGATTAAAAATGCATAAGATAAAGTAACATTCTAGGATTCTGCTTCACGAAAGTGCTCTTCATATAACATTTAAATCTCTAATCCTGTTCAAATCATTTTTTTCTATTATTTTGTGAGCAATAAATGCTAAATTATTACTTTGTTAATTTGTGGTCTCCTAAAATAATTTACAGGCTCCTCCTGACTATCTCATAATTATTTAGTAATTTCTAGTGTTGACGTTAGATCTGAGACCCGTTTGATTAAACAAATTAAATAACGTGCTCACAGAGGAAGTAATAAATATCGTATATATCATGTGGGAGTGGTACTTTTTCGATTCGTGTATGTTCTCACTACTCAGTTTTAGCTCGTACAAAAAACATATACTCGTCATTAACGCCAATAGGTACTGTGAGGTCTCCTACTACGGCGATTATCAATAAAACTTGGAAATCAACGTACCTTTAAACCCAGTACTAAAAACTTCCGGCATGGGAAGTAATTTTGCTACAAGTGCTTTTCCAATGGGTTCTAAAGTCTTAACATCAGGAACTCGTTCATGATAAATGAAATCATTGTCTTTCTTCACCTCATTTAAATTTCTTTGGGCCTTGTTAGCGTAATCTTGGAACAGATTAGGCTTATTAGAACGATTTTGGGCAGCTTTGAAGAGTTCCACAGCATACTGGAAAACAATAATGTTTATTTAAAATATTTCAATAAGAATGCTATTATAAATTGTAGAATAAGTTTTTTTCCTTATATGTAGCAATAAATTATTTACCTCTAATCTTGATATTTCCTCGCCGATTTGCTTCTTGCTCTTACATACTAAAGCCTGATAAAATTCGGCCATTGCACGGTAACCTGCTTGCTTACCGGCTATCTGAAATATTAAATAATAATATTAAAACTTTAAATTTGCTTCATAAAAATTTGAAAAAAAAAAAAAAAAATTGTTTACTTTCATCCTTCTTGCATTGAATGATACTTTTTTGAAAGAAATCTTTTAGTTCCAATTGAGAACAAAAAATACCGGTCACAGATTAAATTTTCGTTCATTTCCCGGTCTCCCAGGCAGGGTGTAGATCAGTGATCACAAAAGTGTCAGTCTGCGCGCGCAGCACAAGCTGGCTTCCCATCGGAGAAATGCTGCCACTGGCAGCAAAAATTGATAAAATTTGGCGCGTGATTTAAAATCGCAGCATTTCTCCGGTGGAAAGCCAACATTGCGTGAATGTGCCTTGCGCGCGCACATGGAAAGAATTTTATCACAGCAGACGCACCACCTACAGTGCAGCAGTTGTACTATAGGCTCTGTACGACTGATATCCTGATTTTGGGACAGGAGACGTACCAAACGAGGAGACAAGATTCGCTTAGTAGACCGCTTGCGCGGCGGTAGGATGTCTGGTGTCTTGAAATGGGATAGGAGCTGCCCCAAACGAGTAGACAAGATTCATCCTAGCGTTTGGCACTGATTGATGGTGCGCTAGTAGGTACATCTTTCGTACCAAAATTCTTTCCGTGCACGCTGCCACTTTTGAGATCACTGGTGTAGAAGCCACAATAATTTAAAGTATTAAATATACTCACCAAAGGCACCCACTCTTTATCCCAAAAGGCTCGGAAGATTTCCTTTTGAAATAATTTTAAAGCTTCAGCGTATAATTCTTCTGCTTGTGCTGCTAATCTAGCAATTATTCCGTCTTTCATACTATCGTGTATTGCTTTGTGTACAAAAATTTCTTGCGCTTGGGCAAGCATCAAAGCAGACAGCGCGCCAAGAGTTTCGGGACTCATATCGGGAGTTGGTTCTTGTTGAATAGCTAACATGACATTTCCTTTAAGATAGTTGAATATCCCGGCTGATTGCTAAAAAAATGATTCGTTTTCAAAATTGTCGAGGCAGGGTTACCGAAATTCGATTAGCGTAAGCATGAATCGGGCTAAGTTTACCGAAATTTACAATTTACAAGAAAAAAAGTGAAACTGCATTTTAAGATTTCATTTATTTAATTATTATAGATGGAGAGGTTGATTTTACTTAAAATCTGGTGTATATTCGCTTATGAAATCTTTTGAAATCTTTCAAAAATCCCATGAGATTCCTGAAAATACATTTTAAGTCTCTTAAAATTCCCATAAAATTCCACGAAATCCGTTAAAATGCTTTACAATTCTTAAAAATTCTTTTAAAATTCCTGAAAAAAAACTTTAAAATCCCAAAATACACTCCGCGCTCTTTTATACGACCTTCCCTTATACGACCTCTCTCTTATAAGACCATTTGCCGCTCCTTTATACAACGGGAAAGTCGTTCTCCCTCATCCCCACTCTTTCGCTCAAAGTTCGCATGCTCCAACCTCTAGCAACCAATCAGACGTAACCATTCAAAAGCGTGTAGTCGAATCATGTGTGTCAATGTGTACAATGAAACTTCTAGGTTATGTTATAATCAGCTATTAGTGACACAGGATTCAACGCGCATGTGCACGATCACGTGACATTGGTGTGGTAGGGAATAGACAGGTCCTCCTTGCGTCGTCGTATAAGGGAAAGTTTTCGGTCCCGAGTTCGTCGTAATAGGGAGCGTAGAGTGTATTCAATTAAAAAATATTTTGGTAAACCTTAAAATCTTCTAAATCTCTTAAAATTTTTTTGAAATCTTAAAATCTGGTGTACACTTAACGGAGTACCCTCGGTAATAGAACTATAAAAAAAGATTGAAAGATAAAAAAGTTCTGAAATAATTCTGAGATATATAGAATGTTTTCATAAATCCATAACTGCTTAGAAAAGTATCATTAGGAGCCTATAAGAATAGAAAAAAAAAATTTATACCGTAAATGTATGACTGACGTCAGCGAACTGAAGATATGGCAACGTCGCATCCGCTCCATGTGCTCTAGTTTATGCGCGAATTTCGAATAACACACGAATTTCCAATAACACACGTGCGACGTTGCCAAAATTATGACTGTGACTGTGTGAGTCAATAACAAGTCAAAGCGTTCTCTCAATTGACTTGCTACGTACCAAGGGTACTTCCTTAAAATTCGATTGATCAATCCCTCCTTATAGATAAAATGTTGGTTAATCCCAAAAAACAACAGATATTTGAAGGAAAGAAATACTTCCTACAACACATCATCAGGTTGCTTTTTTAAATTGAAAATTTGATCTAACCTGGAATAATTTAGCTGCCAATTTAAGACCTTCATCGTTATCGAGAGATTGTGAAGCTGCAACGGCACTTTGCAAAGCGGCGATATTAAAGAGGACGCAGATTTTTTCATAAGAGAGCGTGCTGATTGCTGAAAGATAAATACGTTTTTATAAAGATGAACTATCGTGTTGGCAGTGGTACAACAAAAATTGTCCAACTTGCTAAAATTTATTTTTGGCCACACACTCTTTCAAATATTTTTAAGTGACAATTACCACCATATTTGAGCCTCTGGATAGTGTAAGGGCATATAAAATTCGGGTGGCCGTTCCGACTGGCTCCTGTTGTCTTTAAAATCGATTTTGCAAATTAAATTTTTGAAATATACGCTTTTGTAGAAAAGGAGGTTACCGAGAATACATGGGAATTTGGCCCAACGCCCCCACTAATGAGACTGGTACCAAATGAAAGCTCTTGTTGAGTAGACCAAACTTTACAATGAGCACAACGTTGTAGAATTTAGCCTTCATACTGTTTTTCATTTTTCATTGAATGTCAAGACTCACACTAAGAGTAAAAGTAATATGTGGGGCAGAATGCATCAAGTTTCCCCACCTAAAATGATTGTTTCTCTTTTATCAGGTTGAAACGTGGCTGAATTATAGTCATAGTGGACGTTTATTAAGGCCCCACATCAAGGTAAGGATTTTTTTTGTTTTTTTTTTTCTTTCAATTCCTGAAAGAAGCATTTGTTAAGAATGCTTTCACCAAATTTTTGGAAGAAATTTGTAAAATTGACGGAGATACAGCATTTTCTGAAAAACAGTTCCAAGCGCACGACTGCATCACAGTGGGGCCAAAATCGTGTCCGTGGACAAATTGTTATTCAGAAGCCATTTCTGAACCGATTTGAACGTTTTTTTTTTTTAACTAAGGCTAATAAAATTCCGCACTAAACTGTCGATCTAGATTTTGAAAAAAAAATAATTTTTTTTTATTTATTAACAAAAATGAAAAAATCCTAAATTTTTTGGTTTTAAGAGTACCGTGTTTCGAGAAATACTTGGACTCAATTACAAATACCTAGAATCAATGAAGCAACTATCCAGGAAAGTTGTCCAATAGATTAGCAATTGTTTAAAAAATTTTTGAAGTTGTTATAAACAAATAAGAGAGTTAAAATGGATTCATGGGGATTGGCAGTGATTCGTCAATTGATTCGCGCTAAATATGAATAATTTATAGACAAAAACCGTTTTTTAAGTAAATTCATGAAAGACAATAAATAATTTGTTATTTTATAAACAATTGGCCATATAAGGTATTTATGATGAAATAAATGAAGTTTTTTCTACTGAATCGGCCAAAAATTATAGAGAAATGTCACTTACTTATCAGATTTAGTCTTTCATCAAAAATTGATGATTGTTTAAACAAATTTAATTAACAAATGCACTGTTTAACTATTTTTAGAGGTAGAAACTTGGGGTTTTCAACGTAATGAAGTGTAAATGACTAACTTTTAAACTTTTTTTAAGAAACCTCGATATTTTTTGGAGATTTTTTTCCAAAAAATCAATTTTAATTTTGATTTTTTGAAAAAAATAAATATTCAAAATGAAAACAAAAACTGTTATGATAACCTGAAAGTACATGGGAAGAGCTTTCCAAAACACTGTAATAAAAGTACAATCGGATATTCCTAAAAGTAGTTACACTAACGTGAAGGTGAAAAAGCACCTGAAAATGTAAAAACTTCAGGCCCCTGTATATTGACAGCCGCTTGATAAATGGACCTATGGTTTGGTGAATTAATAAACGTCCACTATGACTATAATTCAGCCAAGTTTCAACCTGATAAAAGAGAAACAATCATTTTAGGTGGGGAAACATGATGGATTCTGCCCCACATATTACTTTTACGCTTAGTGTGAGTCTTGACATTCAATGAAAAATGAAAAACAGTATGAAGGCTAAATTCTACAACGTTGTGCCCATTGTAAAGTTTGATCTACTTAACAAGAGCTTTCATTTGGTACCAGTCTCATTAGGCGTATATTTCAAAAATTTAATTTTCACAATCGATTTTAAAGACAACAGGAGCCAGCTGGAACGGCCACCTGAATTTTATATGCCCCTACACTATCTAGAGGCTCATTTATTAACGATAAAAATTTATGGTAGAATTTAAAAGAAAACGACTCGTACATTGAAGATAAAAAAATTATTAAAATTAAACAATTTTAATTTCATTACCCAACTACTACAATTTTCCTCGTTTTTGTTCAAAGCATTCTTATATAGAATAATAATTAATAATTTCTTTTTCATGGGGGAAAATAATTTTTTTATAGCTTTTTGAAAAAAATGTTTAGAGGTCGCTAAAGTTGTTTTTGTGTGAAAAACATGACTTTTTAAACTTAATTGCTTATTTATTACAGCAGAAAGTTTTATTCTTTTGAGAAAAAAACATTATTAAGTATATTATGAAAATATTAAATTTTTATTATCGGAAAATATTTTTATTATGAATAAAATTATTTCAAGATGTCGACTTATACTTAAAATATTCTATTGTTATGAAAAAAATATAGTTATAGCCAAATTTATTCATATTTAGACGAAAATCTCGAAAAAAAACGCAATATATAATAGAAAACTTTGAATATTTGAAAATTTTGAAGTTTTTAAATTTTCCTGTGGATTTTAAAAGAAAATTTTATTTATATTTGAGAATTTAAAACTTCTGAAATTTGCATTTTTCCAAAATTCGAAAGTTTGGAAATTATTTCCTCGGTATTTATTCAAAATTTTGGGATTTTTCATTTTCGGCAAGATGTCCCATTTTGTTTTTATTTTCAAGAATTTGAATTTTCGTAAGTTTAATTAAATTTAATGATTTAAATTAAATTAAAACGACTTCAGTGATCTCTAAAAAGTTTTTTAATAATCTCTAAAAAAATAGAGAACAACTTTCTTTCAATGAAAAAGAAATTTTAAGTTCATCGTTTTAGAAAATCCAAAAATCAGGATTCGACTGGACACTAATAGAATTCGTATTCACTTTCAATTAGTGAAAGAGATATCAATATCATAAGTATTTTATCAACATTCATTATATACATAATTTTGCTTGTACGGTAATCCCTCTTATCTTGTCCCCTCTCACGTTGTCTCCCTCCCGTACTGTCCAAGGGGATTACCTCTCATACTGTCCTAAACAACAGGGCCGTACTTAGAATGGGTTCTTATTCTTATCGTAAATACGCGAAAACAAGCAAGTCCGGGAACGTTCGCACGGCCCTGAGTCTACGCTCTGATTGGTCAGTTCCCCTCCACCACATGGTGGACAGTATTAGAGGATTTTGTTCCCGAAAAGGGACAAGATGAGAGGGATTACTGTATAAGATTTTATTTTTTACTGTTTGACATATTAAATTGTATAGATATAATGCTTATATATTCAGGGGTAATATGTTAACTGTTTAACGTAATTCTTACTTACTTAAGCTAAGCTTTCCGCCGAAAATGGTACGATCAAACGCATCTTTCCACTTAAAGGGGATCTGAAGTTCGTGGGAAGGTATTTTTCCCTCCAACGCGCAAAGTTGATCGTAGTAGCTGTAAAAAAAAAAAAAAAAGAACAACTTCGTCAAAAGTTTCAACATGAAAAAAATCTTCGTTTGCCTGAAAATTATAAAATAGTAATTTATGATACAAGTGCGTAAAACAGGTGATTATTACGAGTGTGAAGTTTGCAGCATGAGCCGCAGGCTGGAAGACGAGTCGGAAGCTTGTGCATAATGACAGTACATTATATACGACATCACTGTGCTTTAAAGACCTGCTTTACATATAACTTTGGGGCACATAAAGTGCAACTTTAGAGGTGGGTGTTGCAAAAATAAATTTTACACGTCCAAAAGTAAAAAATTTTTATCTGAAATATATAGATACAGCAAAACGATTTGTATGAGCTTTAAGAATTGATAAAATGTGTCTGAAATAATTAAAGTGGTAAGTACCTTTAGGACAACATTTTGCGGTATGTATTGGACATGATAAAATTCGAATATTTAACTTAATATGAAATGTTACTTTGACAATTGTCATTTTTTAGAAGTATAATTAAAAAAATCTGCTCGCTTCGCTCGCACATTCTCATCACACGTCGCGCTTCGCGCGCTTGCGCCCTACGGGACGCTTGCGCCCTTCGGGGCGCATGCGCGCTTGTGCCCTACGGGACACTTGCGTGCTTCGCTACTATATACTTTTGTTTTAATTATTTTAGTATTAAATTAAGAG
>JAUESH010023933.1:0-11750 GCA_032275165.1 Synergus magnus
CTAGTTCGTGACCGTATATACACTGCTGTTAAAGCAAGTATGGTGTCAACGCAGATCGCCAATAGGCTGATCTGAATCTGAATAAAAGTACTACTACTACTACTACTACTAGTCGAGTCCACTGGATGGAAGTTCGAGTGTATATGTTTTGTTTACAAAATGATTGCAACGACTTTCAGATCATGTGAGGTTTGTAAAGTTTTAAATATGCATAAAGAGAATTTGAATCATTTATCGCTGTTATATTTTGTAATTTATCATATGTGGTAGACATTTTCTGAAGAATTTTGAAAAAAAAAACATACGAAAAAACTTGGTGAGCATTGAAAACTGAAAAATATAGATTATACAAGATATCATCAAAATATCATATAGAAAAGTAATTGATTACTGTATTAATAAGTATAATTATCAAACAAGAGAATTCTAACCTGTTATACAAACACTTTTATTGTTGGGATCAGCTGATCGCTGATCCCAAAGAAACCAAGTTTGATCGTTTGGAAGTGAAAACTCAAAACGTTATTGATTAAAAAAAAAGTAGTGCTAATGTTATACGTTTAATTGCACTGCAACTGCAACTGAAAAAGAGAATTTTTTCTCGTAAGGAATTGTTTGAAAATTTCTGGATTGTCTGGAAAATCAACTTTGCTAAGAATCTATAAGTTGTGGTGGTTTCATACCTTGTTTGTAAATGGATAATCCGTATGAGTGAAAGAGTTGTAAAATAGCTTTTCCACAGTCTCTCTTTTTTATACTCTTACGGAATAAATAGGAGGGAGTAATACACAATTAAAAATGGCGAAATGTGAGGGTGTCATAGTTTAAAAAATATAGAAGGAAATAGCTTTTACTTTTAAATTAATGCAATTAAGATGAAAAAAATACTTTATAATTAATTAGAGTGAATTATATGTCTCGTGTATTTAAATTGTTACAGGTATGTCTACATCCCAGGTAAACAGCTTCGAACTATGAGATTTGAGATTTTATGTGCTACGTAATTCTTCTAATTTCTGAGGGCAGAAAAATGAATACATTCTATGCAGTTGTATTAAAAATATGCCCATTATTTGCATTTCTATTCAGTATAATTTCAATCTTAACAACAATCTACATCTCCGGAGAAGTTTCACTCATCTTTGCTTTTTTCTCCATTCAAATTTACTTGAACTGGTATTGTGCATATAAAATTGGAAAAAGCGTATCGACATTAAAAATTGATAATCTAAACAATCGAAGTACAGTTATAAATATGAGCTGCAGACAAAATTTGGCTATGCCTGAAAGAGAGACAAAATTCTGGTATTGCGAAAAATGTCAATTTTATACTCGTAAAGCAGCATATCATTGTCCAATTTGCAAAAAATGTTATCATTTTCGAGATCATCATTGCTTCTTTATGAGCACCTGCATCTTGCGACAAAACATGGGCCATTTTATTTTGATGTGTTTTTACTCCGCTTTTATGTGCTTCTATTCTTTATTAGTTCTTGGTCCCTATTTATACGAACACTTGCATCATTTTATTAAGCCAGGATCAAGTCTTCTTAACGTTCTATTAAGTTTTTGCTTTCCAATGGCCATGGCTAGATTTGTATTTTCTGAAGAAGAATCCTGTTTATTGTTAGTTACACTCTTTGATGCGCTAGTTTCCACTTTTTGTGTTGGAATTTGCTATGGAAGTTGGAAATTAGTAGCTTGCCTAAGTGGGAAACAAGTTTACAGTTTTCAACCTGGAAGAAAGGAAAGCTTTAGAGAAATTTTCGGAAGTCACGGACTTTTAAATATTTTGCTTCCTTTCGACAGTCTAATAGGTTCCAGATTAAACAAAAGTTATGAACTCAAGGATATCTAATGTTATGTGCAAAAAGCATAATTTTATAAGGAAATAATTGTACTTTTGAATACAAAAATTGATAATAAAATGTTACTATTTTACTTTTTTTGGTACTATTTACTTTACAATTGCAATATTTACAATCTTTGCTTTGAAGTTCTTGATCTAATCGCATGAAAACGGAATTAATAGAACATCAAATTATCTCTATTATCATGAATTAAACATCATGCATCTATTATCATTATGGTTGTACAATGTACACGTGTAAACTTTTATCAGTCTAGTGTAGTATAAGTTAAATTCCCTGACAAAAATTTACATAATTTCACGTAAAACTGTATATCTTAAAACATTTAGTAATACGTACGTTCATAACAAACAAAACTATCACACTTTCCACTACAAGAATGAGATTAATATATAGAGGAATGAAAAAAGCCACGGAGCCACCTGCACTCATCTTCTTCTCACTTAAATTATGAAAAATGTAGAACTATCATATTTTGGCAGCACATACTCCAGCGCGACGAAGAACAAACTACAATCAAGTCTCATCAATGGTTTACAGTTCCGTGTGTTTATGATGTTGAGATGTAAAGTCACTCGGATGAATAAAGAAACCTTCCATCGCCTGCCATTTTGCATTAAACGGCGAATATTCTCCGACTACTTCCAGTTGTCCAACGATTGGAGAGCCATATGACCTTCCAGTTACTGATAAGTATCTGTAGATAATGATAGAAATTAGACCCTAATTTACTGAATATTTTTCCTTAAAAAAAATTTAAACTTACGTATCAGTATCGACGTGTTGGAACATAACTGAATCGTCCCTTTCCCAAAAGTCGGAGTCACACACTACAATCCAGTGATCTCCGGTATCTCCTTCTCCCTTACTGTCGCCATAAGCAGACACTTCTTGTTTGTTACTCAATGGAGAACTAACATGGTGTGAATGGAGATTTTTCTTAGTCGCGATGTGCTCTAATCGAATAACGTCTCCACATTTGATTGGCTTTCTGGGAATTATAAATTGGTTACAACGTGTTCTTAGTTTCAAGAACTGGAAAAGGCAATAATTTGCAGCTATTAAAGCAAGATGTATGTAACAAAATCAAAATTTGAATCCGAAAGCCTTAAGCATACTACTTTCATCAGATCACTTGATTGCATTGGGTTTGTCAGTAATGTTGTATGCTGTCTCTTATTGTGTTTATTTAATATTTTGACAAGTCACTGTCTTAAAACCAATCTCTTTATAAGGACCTCTGTGAGAAAATAAACAACAATTGTGCTGTAAAATATATAAAGAAAAATCTAAATTACCCTCGTGCACATTGTTTTCCAGTTCCAGCTTTGATTAACCAATGTGAATTTCCATCTTCTTTAGTTTCGGTGCCTGTTACTGACTGTTGTCCACTGCCTGTTCCGTATTTGATATCATGAGAATGCAACCTCACTTTGTAATCAAGGTTCATCAACTTCAAAACTGAACCGCATGTTACATATTTGGTTCCTTTGGCTGAAAAAAAATTTGTTATGTTAAAATAAAATAATAATTAAAATTTGGTAGACAATAATATGGTGGAAAATGTTCGATTAATTCTAGAAACAATAAATTTGTAAGCACGAAAATTCATATTCATGCATGATAAGAAAGTAAGGTTAGCTTTACAATCATGTCTTTTTTGCGGTTGGGAAAGAAAAGTTATTTATAAAAATTCAATAAATATATTTCTGTGTACTCGAAACATGCCTTGAATGTTTAAAAGTAATGTATTTTTAATAATAACAGTTTAAACAAACAAGTGTTGTTGGGAGCAGTGGGAGGATTGACTCCAAAAGAGATATAAAAACTGAATATATGAGAACTAGTAATATTCTAAAACATTTTAGAATATATAAATATGTAAATGTTTAAATTTTACCTTGAACAAGATTTAAATATGAGATAAATAAAATGAAAAATAGAAGGTACAAGCTTTCTTTGCTCCTTCCCGCGGCCATTTTTAAAGAGAACTGAAAAGTTGACAAGTGTAAAAATGGCTCCGCGTATCACCTTCACGCGTGGTAAATTCTGATTGGCTTACGAATGACTGACGAATTCAAAAATAAATATCTCCCAATTCTTTGAAAATCCTAAATGGGTTTTTCGCACTTTAATTTATTAAATTTTTCCAAATGACTTAAAAATTAAGTTAAAATGAAGAAAAACTTAGTTCCAAGCTTTAAAAAATATATTTAATAAAGTCTTAATAGTAGAAGTTTCTATTACTTTTTCTGGACGAAATTCTAAAAAGAAAAGAACGATCTTTTATACAAATATATTTCATCATTTTGGACCCATACATAAATTTTACATTACATAGAAAATAATTATATTTCTCTTGTCATATCATTTTATATCATTATATCTCTCACTCTCTTAAAACCCGAGAGGATATTATAACATTTTCTTTTTGAACAACATACATTGCTAAAGATCCACTCTCAGAAAGGAAGCAAATATGTAAGACCTTCATCCTTAATTATTAAATTTCAATTCACATATAACTTCTGTAATATCTTAAAGCCTCTGACAACTACATACTGCATAAAGAATTTTTTTTTAACAATCTAGTGAAAAAACGTAAACTATAGTTTTAAGAAGGCTCTGAACCTTCTGATTTTTTAGATTTAAATTTTAAACATTAAATGCATATCATTGTTTGTAAAAAATACTGAATGTGATACTTTAAATGGCATGAATATATAAGTTCTGAATAGTAAATGCAAACTAGATGTAAATTTCCCCTGCGCACAGGCATTTTCAGATATCTGTAAACATTATTACAAAATATGGGCATTTACAGGAATTAAAATTTAAAAACAATTAGTTATTGATAAAATCTGTTCAGATCAGAAATCGACGGTTTTTGGACGGGTCTTGTAGTAGACGTAGGCAGATATCAAAGCCGCGATTACAACTAAGGTCGGCAACACGACGGAAAATACTCGTTGTTTGTTTTCCACGAATTCTTTTTTACGTTCCTTTTTCTGTTTGTTGGTCTCTTTCGTTTTGCCTTTTAACTGACGCATTGCTAAAAATAAAAGAACGATATTCAATATGTTATCCATTATGTATTATAAAAGCACAGCTATTTCTATAACAGAGTATATTAGTCTTTCTATTTATACTTACTATTTTCTTAAAATACAATTTCCAAAAATAAAAATTTTACTCTAAAGATAAAATACTTTTTCAGAACCTGCTTTAAAGATAATCTCAATCTAATTATCTTTTATACAAACTTACCTTCCTATATTTTTGGATATATCTCTTATTTCTTAAAAACTCAATAAGCACCCAAGTGATCTGTCAGGTGATCTGTGGATGATCTTCAAGTGTCTTCAAAGCTCTTTTACGTGCTTTTACACAGTTGACAAACCGTTTTTGACACTGTTTGACACGTAGCAAACCCTTTTTTTCGATGAAAAAAGAAAATATCAATGTATACCGGTAATAATTGAAACTTCGTGAAAATTTCATGGATTTCATGGATAGAAAAGGAAAATTATGGACATTATGGACAAATTGCGAAATTTAACCTCGAACTTGTGGGTAATTATGTCTTATTTCCGTTGTTACTAAGTTACTCTCAACATACTTATGTGTTTAATATAATAATGATAATAATATTTTAAAGTATCACTTGATTAAATAAAAATGTTTAGCTTATTGTAGGCAACAAAAATATAAAATATAAATAACGGAAATAATAGAGAATATAGAGTCTCTGAAAAAAGAGACTGTGATAAAATGGTTCTCCAAACGTACTGCGCATGTGTTGCGCCGAGAACTTTATTGGTTGCACTTGGCGCGCTTTTTGAAATAACTAAAATATCAATAATTTTATATAATAAATAATGATATTTACAAGTTAAAAATGTAATTTTTTAAAGAAATACATATTTGAAGTTATTCATTGTGGTAAAAAAGTATTTTTTTCTTTGAATTCAGAATTAATTATTTCTTTTTAGTAGTAAAATCATATTTTTATTTCAAATAAGTGCGCCATTGTTACCGGCTTGATGCTTGATGATCCCAAGAATCAAGATACTCTATTTGTTAATGACAGCTGTTGGATAAAAATTATCAGCTGTTAATAGAACGTCATGGATAATTGGATGTCATGGACCATGTCCAAATTTTTACAAGAATAGAATTACTTAATATCAATTAATATATGTGAATAGATCGTATATTAAAGTCTAATTGTTGGATTACAATTATGGGTTGAAATACAATGTGAACATCTATACTTTCAGTACAGGTTAGAATTATATAATGTTTATATAGAGATAGTTGTTTCTATTATATTGTAATTTATTTTGTAAATTCGTGGAGTCAAATTTTATTTTGCATTTGAAATGAAGCAATTAATTTTATTTTTTTAAATTGGTTACTCTTTATTTCTCATGGGATTTTTTACATCGAGTGTTGAATTCGATAAGTTGAGTGAAAGATATTAATACATATCTGGTTAAATCAACGAGTGAATAAATATCTATATCATACATGCGGTATTAAAACTAGTATCTATTTAGTGTAATTACTGGTATATTTAGTAAAGTGATTACTAAATTTATTTTTAGAATACACACATTTGCAAAATATTTGTTGATTTATTTATGTATACTTTTAGAAAAAAATTATATCTAGATTCTATGACAGATTGGAAAATGAATGAAGGGACTTGGCTGTGTCCAAAGGTTGATGCCGCGGACGAATCCAAAACTGAGAGTAATTATTCTCGCAAAACAGATATTAGTGCTGTCCTAAGACCAAATGCAAATGATATGCGTGAATTTATATGCGGATGGGGGTCAGCTGTAATTAACATTACAGTTACTTATCCTATCAACAAAATTATATTCAGACAGGTGAGTTGTTTGTTTTTT
Source organism: Synergus magnus (assembly GCA_032275165.1). NCBI lineage: Eukaryota > Metazoa > Arthropoda > Insecta > Hymenoptera > Cynipidae > Synergus > Synergus magnus. The sequence goes on from JAUESH010023933.1 coordinate 6,785, forward strand.
CCAAAGTGAATTCCCAAATAATTAACAATATTAAATATGAATTTTGTATAGATTTTGGAAGACATGCCAGCAAGCACAGCTGTTCGCCAATTGTATCAAGAAGGAGTACATCTTCTATATCGAGGAATTCTGCCACCTCTATGCCAAAAAACTCTCTCTCTTAGTATAATGTTCAGTGTTTACGAGGGAAGCAGAGAGAGAATCACATTACTCACAGGAAGAACGGTCTTAGCAAAAATTATAGCAGCAAATGTTGCCGGAACTACTGAAGCTATCCTAATGCCACTGGAAAGAGTTCAAACATTATTGCAAGACTGGCGATATAATAGCAAATTCAGAAACACGTCACATGCTTTTCGGCATTTGTTAACGACATATGGAGTTAAAGAATGTTATCGAGGTTTCGTTCCAATAATCTACAGAAATGGTCTCTCGAATCTTACTTTTTTCACTCTTAGAGATAAATCGAAAGAGCTGATGGGTGAGAGAGAATCTTTCGTGAAAAACTTTGTTAGTGGCGCTCTTATTGGCGGATTTACTAGTACTGTCTTTTATCCCTTAAACGTGATCAAAATTCACATGCAGACAAAAATAGGTGGTAATTTTGACAAATTTTCTGTGACTGTGCGCGAATTATACGTGGCTAGGAATAGAAGCATAACAAATTTTTACAAGGGAGTGCATTTGAATTACATGAGATCATTTATAAGCTGGGGTGTGATAAACGCTTCTTATGACTTCCTAAAGAAAATTTTCTTTTGACGAAACGAGCTGCCTAGGTAAACTGATTTATATTTTATATTGTGTAATATTAGTTTTAAATGTAAAGAGTAAATTAATTTTAATTGTACAATTGTAAATGGAGTTTGCAATATTCGAGTTTTGTTAAATTTTTCAATCTACGATATGATCTTATTTTTTGATACAATCTTTTATGATTATCTCACTTATTTTTGGAATTGTATGGCTTGGTTAGAATGATTATATTAAAGAGATTTAAAAAAGATGTTTCATAAATAATGTCCGAAATTGTTCATTTAATGGATATAAAGTATGATTAATTAATTTGAGTATAGCGTTCTTTTCCTCTCTAAAAAAACGTCGCTTCTATCAAAATAACGCAGTGATAATTGTAAAAATTGTATTATTGTAGCTGTAAAAGAGGTGTAGTTTTACAAAGAAATATCTTTTAAATAAGTTTGTTTACAACAGGGAATTACAATAGATTATGAATTAGATGCGTAGCTAGAAAATGTATTTTGTTGTTAAATAATGAGTGAAGAAAATTTGGTAAAATTGTTCTCCAATAGAGTATTTTACTTTTTGCTTTATCTTTTTATCATTTTTTGTTTTTTTGAAAGAAGTTTGCATTTATACTTTTTCAAACTTATAGCTGAGTCTTTATATTAAAAGATTGCGAGTTTTTTTTTTAGTTTGGGTTTTTTATTTAAGCCTTAGTACGGACCTGGTGAGAACTAGTACATTGTTAACCAGGGTGGTCACATATCAGGAAAGTCAGGGAAATGTCAGGGAAAAAAAAATTTGTCAGGGAAATACGAGTAGTTGTCAGGGAAAAGAGAAATTGATATTTATGCCTTGTGGAAATTTAAAAAATTTCAAAAGTTATTTTTGATTTTTAAAAGATTTTGTGAGATTTTTGTTTCCAAGAATTTTTATTTAGAGATTTTAATGCATTTTAGGGAATTTCAAAGTTCCTTATTGAATTTTAAAAGATTTCACGAGATTTTTATGATTTTTAAAAGATTTTGTGAAATTGTAAAGGATTTCATGGAATTTTAACAGATTTTAAAGAATTTATGAGATTTTAAATATTGTAGTTGAATTTTAAGAAATTTAAACATGAATTAGTGAATTAGTGAAAATTTAAGAGATTTTATGGAATATTAACAAATTTGAAGAAATTTCGTGGAATTTTAAGACGTTTCTAGGAATTTCAAAGAATTTTAAGAGATTTCCAAGGTTGTCGTGAATTTTAAAGGTTTTTACGAATTTTAAATGATTTGAAGTGATTTTAAATTTCAAAAGATATAAAGTGATATTATACGTTAAAAAAGTTCAATAGCATTATTATTGAAAATTTGTTCGCATTTTTAATACTTTTCTGTTATGGAAATTTGTTTTGAAACTCAGGGAAAATTGAAAAATTGAATCTTGTGGCCCTCCTGTTATACGCTCCTGGAACAGGAGTGTATGTATAACAACTTTTTCGAGGGGGGTCTATGTTTTTCAAAATTGTGAAATGCTAATTCTAAATCTTATAAGAATTTGTTTATTTATCTTCATTTATATTTAAATATTTAGAGTTCTATATCTTATTTTACAATCGTATTATTTCTATGTAGGTTTTTATTATTTTATAAGGCATATGGGGAATCACACGCGTAATACGAGACTGTACATCGCGATATGGCATATCGATGAAGTAGGGAACGGGAGGGAGGGAGAAAGCTGCTAGTGCTGCTGCTAGTTTTACGAGTGAAACGTGGGGGATATGGGTGTCAGGATGGTAGCAGAAGGTGAATAAGTATCGAAATGTTTATGACAGCAGCATAGAAAGTCACTGACATTTGCTGACATTATTCGCTCTGAATATAAGAATATTCAAAGGTGTCGGCGGAACTTTTTTTTTCGCGAGTCCGGCGAACATTAAAAATGGAGTTGAAGATTAGTCTTGACAGCGTGCTATTTGTGGCCAACGGCTAAATAGAATAAAACCGAATGATGAGAATCAACTCTACAAAGATGAGTACTCCGATCGAGGAGAAGATTGACCAGAAGCTGAAGGTAAATATTCAATTGAACGGTCGGCTGCAAGAATATAGTGAACCCCACATTTTCAGAAGTCACTTGTTTTTTCTTTTATTTTTTTCATGTAACTTTATTAAGAACAAATGAAAAAAAAGTGACTTCTGAAAATGCAATGTAGGCTATTCTTGCACCCAAGGGTTCAATTTTCTCCCAACGCGATCGCGATCCTCGCAATCAATATACATATGAATGTAGAATGTGTTCGTGACATGCCTGCTCCTAAATTATTGCATCGACAGAACAATTATTTTGGATGGAATAAATTACTGGAGAGTTCATACTTAGAAATCCTGGAAGCTGTTCCGGTTTTACGATAATTGATAATAGTTTTATTTTAATTTATAAATGTTTGATAATTGCTTTTGAGCTGTGAATCCCGCGAAAATTTCGAGGCAAATTCAATTATTTTTTGAGCGAATGGGAAAAGCAATAATCCCTTTCGAGCTCGTTTGCCATGCGCGTCAATCTTTTTTAATCGAGCGTCGACCTTAATTTATGACCGTTAATCGCCCTTAATTGATATTTCTGCAGATGCCGGTGTTTTTTTTTGTATTATAGTTTGTAAGATACATACTTTATTTGGATTCAGGTGTCTAAAATTGTCCGATCAATCGATCAGTAAACTATGCAAAAAATTACAGTACCAGATAGTTGTACTCTTCGGATTATAGAAAGATGAAGAATGATATACATTATAGCGAATGATCTCACTAAAACTGAAAATAAGATTGAAATTGGAACACATGTTGAAGAACACAAGATGAAGAATGAACCACGAAAAAGTGGTATAGAAATAATTTAGGACAGAATACAGTTATATACACTAGTATAGATACGTTTAATAATTTACCAAAGCAAATTAGAAAAAGAGAAACTTTAAAGGAATTCCCGAAAAAAAGTTGAGAAATATTACGTTCCAACAGTTAAGCTTATTACAAATAAAACTATATAATTCGTAGATTAATAATACTTATAACTTCAACTGAAAAGTTTTCTTGAAGGCTACGACAATCATAGCGTTAAAATATTGAACACTTGTTCCAAATTTGTCTCATGAATGAAAATTGCTCTGGTATCATTTGTCAATAAAGTATCCTTATTCTATTTTCCGGAGAACGCTCTAAATGGTCTAAACTCTAAAGTTGTTTATATATCGATTAGGCAATAACTTCATAGTAACTAAAATTATATATATCTGTCCCGAATTTAAATATGTAAACGAATTGGAGTGGTTTGAAGTGTTTAAATTTAATACTAAATAACTTAAATTTATTTATACTTTTATATTATATCTTAAAAGGGTAATATAGAACTCAAATAAATTAAATTTTTTTTATAAGTTCTATATCACCCTTTTATGTCTCAGCCGTAAATTAAGTATCAATTAGTATATATAAAAGATTTTTCAAAATATATTTTTTGTATACTTTTAATTCAAAAGGTGCGGACGGGGATGGTAGCAATTAGCGATGGCAAGAGTAAGCCGATACCAATGCGTCTTTACCTATCAATGGAGATCCTTAAGCTGCAAAGGGAAGATTTGGAGGTAATATGATCTTTCTAAAGTTTCTTTTGACTTTTTTCTTCCTCAGCTGTATATATTTATTCTGAGCGCAGGAAATCGATATAAGTCTGCACGAACACTTTGCTATGTATTCAAAAAATGTAACATCGTTTTTCACTCTTCCTATTGGATAAATAATTTTGTTATCGGCTGATGCTATTCATTAGTTTGGCTGAAATGAAATGCAGTACATTTATTCTTAAACATCGCGAAATATTGGAAAAATTTATATTTCAACGTTTATTCGGGACTTCCGATTTAACCCACAGTAACTAGATGAAATTACAGCCTGTTAAGATAATTGACATTAAAGTCATCATCTCGTTCTCTATAAACAGGGTGTTCAGCGTGTGGGAAAAGCGTGAACATTGGGAATTGTACGGGAATCTTATTGGTGCGGGAAATGTACGGGAATTTTTATTTGATGGGAGAATTTTTTATTTCCCTTGATGATTTAATTATGTAGACAGGAGTTTTTGTATATTTATTAATTTTTAAATGACTTTAAGGAATTTCATTTTATTTTAAGGAACTTCAAGGAATTTTAAGGGATTTCAAGAGATTTTAAGGAAC
>JAUESH010023943.1:0-11750 GCA_032275165.1 Synergus magnus
TTTTATGCTGTCACTATATTAGCATAGAAAATCTGTAATGGTTACAGACTTTTCGGTACGTTTAATGGATTTTTTTTCTCCGTGTAGCAGTGACGCCAGTGACGATTGGTGGAAACAATGCATTCGAAGTTTGGTCAGTAATAGAATGCATTGTTTCCACTAATAAAATGCATTGTTTCCAGATTTTGACCAATCGTAACTGGCGTCACTGCTAAGTGCAGAAACAGCTGACAGGTCTACAAAGTTACACTCTCGAAGCATTTCATATGTAAATATGTAAATAAACGCGATTTATCAACCTAATTTTTTACGCGATTTTCGTAAGTGCTCGGGTTTTTAGGTGAATAATAAGAATTGTAAAATTTCTTACAGTGAGGGAATCACCCCCCGAGTGTAGTGTCGTCTGCCTCTTTGTCTAAAAAAGGGACTTGGGAAAATGTAAGTACTGCACACCCGCACCCCTCTCATCCGCATGTCTACTCTCGCCGAAACTTTTTTATTTTAACCAAACAAATTAGTTTTTACAAAAAACAGAGAGTAAGCCCCCCTCCTGCCATCGAGAAATCCTTCCCGGCTAAAGGATATTTCAATTCGTGTATTTATGCGGACTCAAAAAGGGGATTCTGAAATGAGTAGACAAAATGGCGGATTAAAGGCAAATGAGTAGACCGATTAGAGGCATTCCACAGATTTCGCCACTTTTTTGTGTTTATTCACATTTTTTTTGTCCGGCGCTCCAACAGCCTTAAGGGCATGGCATAAACGAAACCTTAAATTTTTGTGGCTACACCAATGCACTGTCGCAGCAGACAATATAGCTGCGCGGGTAATGTCAGATTTTAATTTTCACGCCGGGAATCTTATGATTATGCACAACTCCGGCATTTATGAAACATGCGAGGGTTATACAGCAAATTCTATAACTCCGAACTATATGTTAATAAGAAAGAATTTCGCGATTGATAACGCACAAAGCCGTAAATAGGGATCAAACCTCAACTACACCATTGGAAAATGATAAAGTTTCGACATCTAGAGCGTCAGTCGTTCACCGCAACAGCAGCGACATGTTTTACCGACCGAAAATTTGTATCACTCGCGTACTCACATGTTCGGTCAGTAATATGTCGCTTCTAATGCTACAATAAACGTCAAAACCTGGGTCAAAACTTTATCATTTTCCGATGGTGTTGTTGAGGTTTGGCCCCTATTTACGGCTTTGTGTGTTATCAATCGCGAAATTCTTTCTCATTGACTTATAGTTGGAAGTTATAGAATTTGCTGTATAACCCTTGCATGTTTCATAAATGCCGGAGTTGTGCATAATCATAAGATTCCTGGCGCGAAAATTAAATTTATTTGCCATTTCCCGCGCAGCCATATTATTTGCTGCGACAGTGCATTGGCTTAACCGTAGAGGGAACACAAAAATTTCAGAGTTCGTTTATGCAATGCCCTTAATCGAAAATTATTCTTGTGAGGTAGATATCCCAGTAATCGTGGCAGCGTCCCAGTAATCGTGAAAATAGGTTATAACTTGAATAGATGATAAGAAAATGTTTTCAAAAAGACATTTAATGACAAAAACACATTGAATTTAAACATTGTAAAATGTAAAAAGCAATTATAATTCATTAAAACATTTGTAAAAAGTGATGAAAAGGGTGTCACGATTACTGGGACTAAGGTCACGATTACTGGTACATTTACCTTATGCTCTTTTTTTGTTCAAGTTTGTACAATTTAAAACTTTTTCCTTGGAAATACATAAACTTTTCACTGCACACTCTTTGATTTACGGCTGCACACTTAAACCGTTAATATCAGATTTAAAAAAATACATGTTGCTTAGTTTTTGGTCTTCTACAACATACATTAAGATCATTAAAATCGGCGAGGAACACCTGGGGTACCTTCTTTGTTAGCAACTATTTCAACCTTGATAGTTCAGCTTTGAAATATAATAATTTAAAAAGTTATAGTTGAAAAATATATTTTTTTAAATTATAAATAACCATAACTTTCTTATTTTTCAGTATAATGTACAATTTTACAAACATTATAAATGTATATAGAAAATGTAAAATGTCTGCAAATTTTGAGGTCGCTGATTTCGAATCTGACGTCAAAATTCATAAATTCAAAATCACAGACCCAATATGGCGCTCAAAATGTTTAAATTTTCACATATATGTATGAAACAAGGATTTGTATGTACAAGGGGGTTTTTAAGGTAACTGATTTCGAATTTGACATCGAAAGTATTACAAATTCAAAATCGCAAATCTAATATGGGAACTGAAATCACAATTTTTTTTTTAATAAATTCGCACGATTTTTGGTGATGAGTATTTCAGCAAGTTTTAAGAAGAAGGATAAAAGTGTTTAAGTTATTGAGTATTCGCATTCAAATTTTTAGGGTATCTTTTTTTCGTGTCTATTAACAAATAGGGAACGGTTATTTTGTTTCTGAAGTTCATGTAAAACTATTTGTCAACAGTGAATCCTCGTCATTTTTAGAATTCCAAGATGAAATGACTTCAAGATTCATTTGTTCCGTTCGGAGGCATGCCAAAGGTGGGGTGGTATTGGCGCAACGGTTTTCCCCCACATACTGCGTAGGCTATATAGAAGACACCGTTAAGAATTTCATCTTCAGAACTGAAAGTCAGTGTCAAGGGAATCTACCTGAAAGTAACGAAGTGAGTAAAAAACTATTTTTTTACCTCTCTCACGATATTTCATAACGGGCATTATAATTTTCAAACAAATAAAGATGGAAACACGATTATTAGAACAATTTCATTTAAAAAAATTTTTTGTAATTGTCAAAGACAATTTATGGACTCAAATCTTGATACTTAATAATGAAAGGAGAAAAAACAGGAAGCTCGATCTTGTAGAGACAATTTTTTCTCGAAATTTTCCATGTCACTTTTTACATTTTGTTTAAAAAACATTCCTTGCATCAAGTTTATTATGACAATGTTTTTATTTGATATGGTTTACGGAATCTGAAAGCAAGCTCAATAATTGAAAAATCTTTTTAAATAGGAGAATAAATGTATTTATGAAAAACATTTGTATTGAGATTCATAGTGTTTTCATATATTATTAAGTTGCAAATACGTTCTTTTTAAATTTAATATTTCTTTGATATACCTACGCCAGTATATTTCATTTTGGAATAATAATTAATTATAATAATCTTAATGCAGAATTTTTAACACTGAATTTTACATATATATTAGTATATATTAAAAGTAAGAATATTTTCAACATCATTGTGTATGGAAACATTAGACTCAGTAGAATTTCAATACAATTCCTAATCCAGTAAATACTTTAAAAAATTATTTAATAAAAATATTAAAAATATAATGCATACTAAAATATTTTACTTTTTCATTTAACTTAATGGCTACCAGTATACAGTTTCTTTAGCAGGTGTAAAAATACAGTTAGAAACTTGTTCGTGATTTTCCCATTGCAATGTGTACCGTTTTCGAAAGGCGTGCCTCGCCGCGTGTAGATCAGCCTCTACGATTTAATTCTTTTTAGACTATTTAAATATTAGTTAGAGTAAAAACTTGTATTCTGGTAACAATTTTTTGCATAAAAGTCAATTCAGTTCTTCCTCAATTCCTAAATTGCAGAATCTACATTCTTTTCTTTTTATATATATATATATATATATATATTGAAAATCAATTTCTTGAATGACAGAGAATTAGTTTTTAAATGAAAATGCGGTAAATTCTTTCGGGTCATGTATTTCGTATTTCGTCATATATTTCTGCTTGTTACTGAACAGTGTTGGAGTAGCTAATTATGTAGAAAGCATGTATTGATTTTTCATATGCATAATTTCAACGCAATGAAAGAAATCCCAATGAGCCCTCAAAAGTGAACAAAGTGCAGCGTTTCTGCAGATTTTAATTTGTATAATTTTCTAAAAAATTAATTTAGAATTTCTAAAAAATTTTTGAATCAGGTAGAATTTGTGAACAATTTCTGTAAAATGAATTTTTTTATGGAGAGAAAAATGTAAGTGCAGGAGAGATTCCGAGAACATGTTTGGGCATGTTATTGAAATTATATTTTTAAATTTAAAATTGAATATGGATATTTCAAAATTTTAAAGTTCGAAGTCTTTAAATATTAATCCTTTAATATTGTTTATTTAGTATATCAATTTAAGGGCTTTTACATTTTTAAGTAAAAAAAGTTAATTGAACCAACAACGCGGAAATTCTGTTGTCGATTTTACTGCACTTTTTTCATTTCAGCCACAAATCCGTTGGCAACAGCATAAGAAATTTAAGGTGATTTTTTTTTTTCATTTTTAATTTTTTGGTCTTATTCTCTCAGTTTCCTTCCGATGGAAAAAATCAGTTGAAGATAATTAGAATTTTTGGACTCACTAATTAGACTCTATTTTACCATATAGACCGAAAAATATTGTTTGTCCGACCCCTCCCCCTGAAAACGCTCCTTTTGATGTTTGCTTAGCCAGCGTGAAGTTGCCAATTTTAGTCCAGTAACCATCAGCGGGCGTAGAGTACTTTCAGTGGCGCCATCTCTACTCACAAAGACGAAATGCTATGTAACTGCTTAATTGATCTATATCCAACTTCACACTGTTCGTGATATAATTAATAAGTCAATAAATTTTTACTCCAAATTATTAGTGAAATAAATATAGTACATTTTTAACGAATCCAATCTTAACGTCGCATTTTTAGAGGGAGCCGGATAAAAAATATCGTGTCCACCAAGGCCGAAAGGATATTTTGCCTCGTGTGATTGACCCCCTCGCTTCGCTCGTGCGTCAAACTTCACACTCACTAAAATAACCTCCTTTACGCCCTTGATGCACAATATACTATTAAAAATCCTACTCTTGTTTTATATTTATAATTTTTCTTTATCCCACGGAAAGAAATTTTGTACATCTACTGTCCGTAGCACTAGAACGCAGTGCCACTGACACTTTGGTGCGACCACAACGCTGTTTTGGGGTTAGGTGTTGTACTTTTTTGGGAGGAGATGCTCTCCCACAAATGGAAAGAGCGCTGCATTACCTACACGTGAAACCACTATTGCACCAAATTGGAGCAGTAGCGTTCTCTAACAGGCGCAGCAGCGTTCCCTAATTGGGAGAAGAGTCGTCATAAACTGAGGGCGCATTATAGTCCTACAGTTTGGCGCAACAAACTAACCTATAAGTGCAGTTGTTGCACAAGATTTCTTTCCGTGGCATGTAAAAATTTTGCTGTTGCCCAACCCGCCAGCAGATTGGGCGATTTCTATCCCTATCTGGTTGACATGATTTTGTTGCGAATTTTGACTTTTTTTGTGGGTTTTGACTTGTTAAAAATTTTAAAATCGTTGTTTTATTTATTCTAAGCTCGGCCATGGCCACACATGTGCTGAATATAAATTCAAAATTTGAGCTTAATCGGTCCAGTGATTTTTGAGAATCACGTCAACTAGTTCGAAAAACATCGTTTCTAGTGAAAATCATTGGGCTTCTAGTTAATCTGTTAATTGGCTATGACTGACCCATCGAATAATTGTTGCTGGGCCACTTGATGTTCTCTTCTAGCGATTTGACCCTCTTTAGCAGTGAGGGTCAACCGACTCCAGTGACCCTCCACAAGGTGCGACTTAGTACACTCCACTCTGCATCCTTCTGTAGCACCGTTATAAAGCCCGATCCATGATGTGTACGAATTCTACATAAAGTAGAGTGGGGCAGAAGGGCCATGGGATGAAAGAGCCATTTGACTATCATTTGAGAATAGTGACATTCAGTTTCCGTTAGGTCACTTTCGCGTTTTGACCTTCTTAAAATTTTATCCGGCGTTCACAGGCCCGCAAACTAGATAAGGGGTTCGAAGGCAGGGAGAGAAGTGCCTCTCCCTGCCCCTTAGGAACCGCGAAACCCTCAGTTGCGCAGCTTGTTTACGTCATCAAAATTCTAGGAAGCGTAAGAATGCCCGAAAAGTGACTTAACAAAATATACTCTTTATCAAATTGCGGCATAGACTATGTACAATATAACTATATATCTAAACCATAGATTATGCGAATTTTACTAGATGGTAAAATTTCTATATAAATTGTCGGTAATGTAGATCCCTACAATATAAATAACTATGTCATCCATCTTAACAGATGCTGTCAAACGTCGTTTATAAAAAAGAGCCTTTTCCCAAAAAAATGTTAAGACGTCCAAAACGAAATGTGGCAACCGTTCGACGATATTACTCGGATACTGATTCTGATTAAGGCTGTTGGAGTACCGGACAAAAAAATGTAAATAAACATAAAAAATTCCGAAATCTGTAGAATACGTCAAATCTGCAACTCATTTCAGTTCTTTCATTTTGAGGCCGTGAAAATACACGGTTTAAAGTGTCGTTTAGTTTACTCGTTTAGTCGAGGAGGGTTTTTCAATGGCAAGGCACGAGCTAACTCGCTGTTTTTTTTTTTGTAAAAACTAATTTTCTGGCTAATGTGGAAAAGTTTCGGCAAGATTAATGACGTGGATGAGAGAAGGGAACCGACAATACATATTTGGATGTGGAAGAGAAAAAGAGTACGCAATACTTACATTTTTCTAAGACCGTTTTTAACCAAAAACAGGCTCAGCCCTGCACTCGCGGGGTGATTCACCCACTGTAAGAATTTTTAAAATTCTTATCATGCACTTGAAGACCCGAGCACTTATGAAAATCAGGTAAAAAAATTACCTTGATAAATCGCGTGGATTGACAGGATGCTTCGAGAGAAGAGCCTTTTAGACCTGACAATTCTTCGTAGTGGCGACTGGTAGAAATAATGCCTCCATAACTACTTTCATATTGAGTACTCAAAATTTGTTACTCAATAATTTTGATAGATGAATTCTAAAATTTAACCTTGATTTTTAAAAAATCAACAAAAAAAAACGTTGACTTTTTTGAAAAATTTAAAAATATTTTGAGTCCTTAATATGAAAGTAGTTACAAAGGCGTGAAACAGATTTTCTTTGCGAAAACTCCAAAAAACTCAAACCTCCTGGAACAACAGGGTTTTGATAAAACGGGAATATATTTTTTGCTTAATTTTCCATCGAAGATTGAGTCAGATCGGTTAAATGCCTTAAATACAGGGCCTTTTTTGTTTTATTAGTTACATGTTTTCTATTCTTTCTGAGAAGAAAGTTAGCAAATGCGAGCAAAATAAAATCGTTATTTAAAGCTTCAATTACCATTATTTTATTATAAATTCTGTATGAAAGAAGGAATTTGTATAATTGTAAATACATCAATAAACTTGGACCTTAATATATACACTGCACCTTTCGGTTGTCCCTATAATCCGATTAGCATTGAATTGAAATCCTTCAAAATGTAAACAAGCTCCGCCACTGACAATAGATCTACGAGGTTTGCGGTGATACAAGATGCCACACTCGGCTTCGGCTCGGCTTTGTTCGCCTCTGCCTCGCCTCGGGTTCACGCGGCGCCTTCACACGCTCGCAGTGACCAAGTCGCCCGCTTGGCATTTCGTATCGAACAATATTTTTCTTTATAAATACATGCAAAACCCAAGTTTCCCACCGTTTACAGACGTCGAAAATGGCCGATAGACATCGAAATAGTAATAGTTTACGACGCTAGATGGCCAGCGGTTAACAAAATGTTTTGGTAACCGTGGAGATCAGTTTGCGAACCGGTGACAGCATTTTGCTCATCGATGGTGGGTATTTCGCTCATTGCTTTCGCGCGCAGTTTCGGAATCGGCCATTTTCGATGTCTGTAAACGGTGGGAAAACGAGGGTTTTGTATGTATGTGTAAAGAAAAATACGGTTCGATACATGTGCGAGAATAAGATTTCAGCCTTGTGTGACATTCACACAAGGCTAAAATCACATTCGTGCACTAGTATCGAAATGTACTATTTTATAACACCCCCATGACTTCGGTCTACTTTCATGCCTGTGGAGCGAGCCCGTAATCTCATTTTTCTAGCGGTGTGAGCAGATAGTACTTTCTACTCCCTAGGGAGTAGAAAAATGACGTCATCGAAAGAATATGTTTTTAAATTTGTAATTTTTACATTGTCAGAATCTGTTTGCGCTCAAACTCCACTTTACCTTTTTATGAAAAAAAAAAAAAAAAAAAAAAAAAAAAAAAAATTTATAAAAAATAATTTTTAAAATTTTTTAAATATAATTAAAGAAAAACTTTTAAAAAGTAATATAATTGTAATATATTCACAAATTATATTTGAGAATTTTCTTTTTTCTCATAAAATAGTAAAGTAGAGGGGGTAAATTTCATCCACGATCTGACTTGACGTGAAAAAAAAAAATGGCTGACTTGAAGTTCACGAAGTGGCCCCTGACGTCTTAAAAACAAATTTACGAATTTTAATTGTTGAAACATGTATTCTATTAGACTTTTGATCTTGTGTTTGTTTGTGTGTATTGAATCGAAACTGAAAATTGTTTTTAATTGTAAGACAAATTTTAATTACTCTAAAACGCCTAATTTAAAAGATGTAGATGCAGAAAATTAATTCAGGTTTTTCTGAATTCTAAAGCGTACATACAATTTCGCAATCACCATGTTTTAAATGAATCATAACGTGTGCCAACCTCTCAACGTGCAGATTTCTCAAAATACCACACCGTTTTATGAAAGGGCTTGTTATATTGAATCTTTTATAAAGTAAAAGGAGGGACTCGTATAAACTCTAAAGACTGTCTTTGATTTAGGATTCATAAAGGAATTTTAATTGTGATATGATCAAAGATCATATATGCATGTTATAATACAAATATTTAAAAAATATTTCAAATTATCCATGGTACCACTTATCAGGTAATGTTAGTGAATCTGACTGCCTAAAATTACATATTATATTTTCTATATTATTTTTTTTCGTGACGATCCAGCGACAGTGGGTCGTGACCGCCTTTTGAAGTAACGGTGTCTATCGAGTTCAACAGCCTATCAGAGCAAAAGTGGGCTAACGAGTTCCATGGTTGTGTTGCTATAACGATGACCTTCACAGCTGTGTATCATCATTGTATAGTTATTTAATGTAAATCAATTATAGGGATGTATATGGGGAATTCTTCATATAAAGGTCACTTTTGCTTCCGCGTGTAATATATTTGTGAATATTTATTGAATTTTTTTTGAGAATTTGGTAAACTTATTCGTTTTGATAACGTGGACCAAAAGCATAAGAGTGATATAGATTAATACAGATTATTTTACCCAAAAAACGTATTAAACAAACATTAAATATTCGAAAAAAATGCCCTTTTCTTGTTCTCCACTTATAAGTTGCTAAGTTTAAATTCTCACTGGTACCTTTTAAAAGTATGTCTCAAAAAGTATTATTCTTTTATATAGATTTTTAGTTTAACACACCTAAGGACAAGAGATTTTAAGTTGAAAAGTTTTCCTCTGAATTTTTCCCTGGAATATATGATGACAATATTATGAGTTTTTTTTTTTTTTTTTTTTTTTTTTTTTGTTATTTTAACCAATATTAATGTAATTCTTTAATAAATAAGTCTAAGTATTACATATGTGTATGAAACCTTTAAAGTGACATAAAACGTGTTAAACTTTTGCACGGAATTGTACTGAAGGGAATTAAAAAATTCAAGAATATAAAAAAAGGGAATAGAAAGATATTATTTTAAAGGAAGGAAGTTCAAAACGTTAGGTAGAATTGAAATGGAATGAAAATTGTTTTAAATATTTAATAATAATTTTTAATTTATCAGTGGGAATTCGATAGGGAAACGAACAATGGAAATTATATGAGCATGTTTTTTTAATTGATAATTGCTTTATTTCAACATTACTGGCTAGAAATATATGTATTATTTCAATTTAAATAAATAGAGATATATTAAGTTATTTCCATTACGGTGGGTCGAAAATATTTTTAGAAAAGAAAAGCAACCTAATACGGAAAATATCGAAATAAGGAAAAATATTCGTTATTCTTCAAGTTTTTAAAAAATACTAACTTTTTATATTCATAATCTACATAATATTACCAGTTTTCATCAACCTTGATAAAGCTTGCCTAGGAGAAAATATAATTTTGATTAATCTTGTAAGGTTAAAATGGATTTTACAACCTCTAAAAATTTTCTCATATTTTTTTAGCCTGTGGAAATGTTCTCACAATCAAAATGTACTGAAGAAATTGAGAAGCCAGCAATAAAAATGGCTAGATCAGCATTAAATCAAGTTCTTTCCACTTTAATTAGTAAAGTTTGCTCCATTTTTTAGTATGTTTGGAATGTTAGAATATTTTCACGGGCTAAGGAAGTTGTGAGACATTTTGCAGAGCTTCCGAAATAATTTTGATTTGATCAGATTCACACAAATTAGATTTTTTCTAAATAAACTGCATAATTCTAAAAAATTAGGCATCTTATTTAGATTACGAAACAAATGTAAGATTTTAGAAAATAGCAAATTTCGAATTTGTAAGCCGGAAGATTGGTGTGCTTTATATCATCAAAACGAGGGACAACAGATAATGAAACTCCATTTCATTTGGGACCCGTACTGCACTATGAGAGCATATCACTCATCCATTTTTACACTTCACATTCACTGATTGTCCTACTTTGTGGAATTCAAAACAATTTAGTAAAGATATTTTCTAAAGGTTTTTGAGGGAATTAAATACATTTGAAATGTATGCTACATTACGAAATTCCAAACAATTTAATATACATATTTATTAAGGAACTAGGAAGAATTAAATAAATCGGAAATATATTCTACTTTACGGAATTAAAAGAAATTTAATATAGATACTTCCTGAATGAACTGGAAGGAACTAAATAAGTTAAAACTATATTCTGTTTACGGAACAGAAAACTCTTTCGAGAAATATTGCTGCCGCTGTGGGAAATAAAGGGAATTTTTCTGGAAATTTTCTGTTACCCCCTTAAGGTTGGTGGAAAAATCAGGTTTTAAATAAGACAAAAAAGTTCCCTTTTACTTTGAAATCAAAAAGCTTAATTTTTCTCTATTCAAGCCTTCTGCCTTCTTACCCGGTAGGCTTACAAGAACAGTGTAAAATTTATGTTGATAAATTTACTGATTAATTTTGAAATTCTGTTATAAAATTCGGATTCAACGGCCCAAAAAATTTTAGAATACTCTCTGTTATAGAAATCGGTTTTTGAATATACAAATTCTAAAGGACAACCGATAACTCTTTCAAAAAATTGTTTAAAAACATTGAAAAAAAATATTTGTAGGCTCAAATATTGTAACAATTGAGAGCCTGAATGCAATAACGGGACGCACGGTCGAAAACGCGTAAAAGAATTGTCCAAGCGTCTCGTGATATTCAAATTTTAAAGTTTAAAAAATTAAATTTTTAAAAATGTAAGTTTGTAGAGAAGAACAAAGCGAAACTTTTTTCTATTTGAAGTTTTTTCGTCCGATGAATATTTTTAATACTAAAATTGAAAGGGGGAAAAAAATTTTCCCCAAATTCAATTATGTTTTAAAACATAAATCGTGAAAACTCAGCCAAATATTATTGAAATTGTTTGAAATTTGGTATACACACGCAGTATACCCTAGCGATGCCACAAAATCAAGAAAACAATTACAGCTGCCTATTGTTTAATAATAATTAATTGCAAATTGAGACCGATCGATAAGCACGTTTTTTTAGTTTCGGCGAAGAAAAGTATCGAGGG
>JAUESH010024121.1:0-11712 GCA_032275165.1 Synergus magnus
TAAACTAAACTACCCAACTCTGGTTTCCATAAGATTCTAATGAAAACCAGGGTTGGGTAGTTTAGTTTAAAATGCAACACAGAGGAAGGCATCATTGAACATTACTGCACTGTCCTATTGTAATTTATTGCAATACTAATATATTGAATTATGCAAATTGTTACTTACATTTTACGTAAACATAAGTCAAATTCAGCGGTTTTGGCAAATAATCGCTATCTGAATCATCTGCATAATAATAAAATCGTTTATCGTCGCTTGCATCAAAACAACCATAAAATCCTGTATCACTGTTAACAGATTTCGGTCGTCGAAAGGTAGTTTCTATAAAGCCTGTGTCGTTCTTTTTTCTGAAGACGTAAAGTTAGAAGTAATGCTCTGTAGGATGAAACGCAATTTTTATGATTATATAAAGCAATAGACATAGGAGAATTTAATCTGGATTAATATCTACCTCGAACGTTGGTATTGAAATGTACTGTGGAAAAAAAATGCTCATCGGTTTTTCAGTGTTGCATGTTAATTCTGTTAAATCACCCTCATCGATAATCACAGTTCTGTGAGCATTTTCACCTATCCATCTTATTTCCGCACATCCGCAGTTCAATAAGTCTATAAAAATTATGTGTTACAGAAGAAATTTTTAAAGAAGTAAAGATATCTCTGCGTTGATAAACTCTCTTTAACTTCTAAGATTTTTAAAATTCTGCACTTGTAAATGTTTCTTGTTTTGTTTCCAAAATCTGCCCTACAAATAGACTACCGATCAGAATTTAAGCTCTCCTGTTTTTCGATGATCGTTTAAGTTCTCTTAAATTTAATTACATCAAAGATTATTCAAATTTAAGCCCTTGTACAATTCAAAAAAGTAATTGTACTTAAATTTAATTGTATTTTAATAATTTTATCAAATTCTATAGAAATTTACCTTTAAATTGAGAAGTTTGATAGCTTTTAACATACTCAAAGAAAAAATGTAATCTTTAATGAAATTAAATTTAAGAGAACTTACACGATCAGCAAAAAACGGGTGAACTCAAAATTCTGACCGGTAGTGTACTCTTTGAAAATCAACTTAGCACTTATGAGCTTATTGTTTGCTTATAATTATTACAAACCTGAAAAGAGCATCAATAATATATATATATAACGAAATACGTGTGATGAATAACATCTTTTATATGTGGTAGTCACTGTAACTGATTTGAAATATTTAACTGATACAGAAAATCGCGAACTATCTTTAGTAGCAACTTAAAGGATTCATTTTATCTGACTGATATGAAAGAAGACTGAAAGATGACTGACGCTAGAGACTGTATTATATATAAGGGCACATAATGAACGATTTCAAATAAATAGACTGATTTATATCGTAAATTGCTTAATGATCCACTTTTATTGCTACTACTTACACTCTCTGCTGAGACACATATTAGATGTGATTAAAACACACCTCTTTGGAATTTCCATTCGACATCCCGTTTGGGAATTCTATTCAATAATGTATGTTTTATGTTTTCATATTGTCACCATCCCTAATTTAAGTAGTGTACATTAGGGTGGTTAAAAAATGCATGGCAAAACGTTTTCGTGTTGGAAGGCAACGATCCACCCCATTTAATTCTAAATCCTAAAAAAAAGAAATTGACCATTTTTTTCTAAATTTTTATTTTAAGGGCATGTGATACTTTATCATAAGAGCAATTTATTTTCCGCAACTTTACGCTTGCAATAATAAACATTTTTTGCTAAAACTAGGCCATTTACCTTCGTCTGAACGAAACGGAGGTAAATGGCCTAGTTTTAGCAAAAAATATTTATTATAGTGAGCGTGAAGTTGCGGAAAATAAATTTGCTCTTATGCAATTACCACATGCCCAATTAACACGTGCCGGTTTTGATTCGAAGATTTTAAGAAATTGAAAAGTACTTCAAAATTTCAAGAGATTTCAACAGTTTTTCAGGGATTTCAAAAGATTTTATTTTTATTTATTTATTTTATTTTTATTTCAAACCGCGCGCAAATAAAATATTACATGAAATTATTTAACACTCTTGTTTTTAATAACATTCGTATTCAATGGAATTGCTGATGTCGGTTACTAATGATCTATTGGATGATATCACGTAATATGTTCTCACCAGATGTAATAAAATATTTTCTTAATAGTAATAACAATTTAGTGGCTTTAAGAAATATCACACATGTTAACTAGTGACAAATAAAAATAATATAAATGCTTTTTTTTTTGCTGGGATACCAGATTAGACAAGCATGAGACACATATGAGACTGCTAGGAAATTTTTCCATACGGAAACAATGTATTGAAAATGATAAGTTTTAAAAATATTTGATTACTCCAGTTTTAATATAAACAAATATATTTCTTATTGTTTTCATATGGTCCGGTCAGGTCATGTGTTTCATTCCCGGTCTCAAATCCCCCGATCTGGATCCGGTCGGGGTCAGATTCTATTATACGACCGGGGCACAGGCGGGGCCACAGAAAAACTTTTACACGAAATGAAATTAAATGTAGTTAAAGTTTATAAATCTGTTTAAAGGTTATTGCGCAAAACATCTTTGGCATTTTACACAAATCTAATACTTTCTCTGATGAAAATGTAATAATGCACCGCAAGGTATGTCATACAACTTATGGATGTAAATAGGCAAGATTAATTTAAACAATAATTAGATATAATTTATTTATTTTTATAAATGTACCTACAACTAGTTTTAGTTATCTGCAACCAAACAGAAAATATTTTAATAATCATACATTTTTCATTTCTTTTAATGACAGTATATGGTAATATTGTTACAATAAATTCGCAATATATTTCTACGACATACGTTTATTCAATCAGGGTTTTACTTCGAGTGTAAAATTCATTGTCTTGGTTTCTTCTTCGTGGGAAACTCTAAAAGTATACACACCAGCATCATTCAATTCTACTTTTCTTATCCACAAGAAATGGTGCCAAATTATTTGAAAGTCTTCTGCATACATATATGTTTGGATGTGTGCAGTCCTACGAGTCTCTTCATTCGTGGCTGCGTTATAATCATTTATATGTATATCTTCGCCTTTGGGATTCAACCTGGAAAGTAATGTTTAAAAAAATATTGACATACATTAATTTTTAAAAATGATGCGCATTCCATTACAATTCATAATTCTGGTATACGCCAATGCGCATAAACTAAACGACATTGCTAACACGAAAACCACTTAAATAATAATAGTATTAAAAATAAATAAGAATAAGTATAGGAATAGAATTGCTTAGGGGAAAAAGGAAAATACTCTTTGCCTCGAAATAATCAGACTTACGTCTGACTACGGCGCGACGAAGACACTTTCTACTGATACCGCGAGTGTAGCTCAGCGAGGACGAAGGAAAGCGCGGAGATCGAGAAAACGCATCTCACGCATCTCCCTCCATCCAACTCTACCCTCACTCGCGACTTTCCACGCGGACCCACGGTATAAAAGCGTGAGCACGACACGAAATCGTCAGATCAGTGATCCCAGATTGTGGATTTTTTCGGCCCCCACCACGTTCCCTCGTGGAAGCAATACATATAAACGCCCGGCATGTCGGTGTTTCGTGTAGGCCGAGGATTGCCGAAGATGCACGAAATCGTGGATTTTCTTGGCCCCCACCGTGTTCCCTCGTAGAAGCAATACATGTAAATGCCCGGCGTGGGTTATTTTCAAGTTTTCAAGATTTGGAGACTTCTGTCAATGTGCTTTCATGACTCCAACATTTATTTAGGTTGATTTCATTTTCAATCTTTTCAGAAAATTACATATTTCGGTAAAGAAGGAAATAATAATCAAAACATAACCAGTATCTAAAAATGACTAATTTGAAAAACATCATTGCTTCCACGAGGGAACATGGAGGGGGCCGAGAAAATCCACGATTTCGTGCATCCTCGGCAATCCTCGTCCTACACGAAACACCGACATACCGGACGTTTACATGTATAGCTTCCACGAGGGAACGTGGTGGGGGCCAAAATAATCCAGGATCTGGGATCACTGCGTTAGATTGGTTTGGGGCTGGCATACCGCCCAAAACCAGCAGTCTAGGACGGCATACCGCTCCTAAGAACTTGCAACTCACCCCGGTTGGATATCCACCGTGGGCTTCTGACAAAGAGGTTATTTTGCTTGTTGACTCTCTCTTCTCTTCTATACCCCTCGCTGCGCCTACGAACTAACACTTTTCGCTCTACTACTCACAAACGCCTATCCGTTGTTAGCCCTTTGTATCCGGCAACTAACGCCACCGAATCTACAATCAACATTGTACTGATGGAGGAGAATAAATTAACAAAATACAGTAATCAAATCTATGGACTTTTCCACGTCCAAAAACCCATTTTTCAACGACATGACTTGACGTGACTGCTCCCCACCCTATGGCACATCTCTTAGTTACCCCAACCTACGTAAACAAGGAATCTTTACAATTAGTAGAAACTATAATCATTTATCAATCTTCTTTAAACTTGGTAAATATAGCTTCCCATGTAGAAATTTTTAAACCTGTCCCAGTCCGGTGAAGAAACACACTGGGCCTCGACCGGAAGTCGGGTTTACAGGTCTGGGCCCGGTTGGGCCGTGTGTTTCAACTCCGATCTGACCCAGGTTTGGTAATTTCTACACGGGATATGATTCCGTGGAGAAATTGCCAACTTTGTTTCCTGTTACAAATCAGGCCCCGATCGGACATACTATTTATGGCCAAGATAGGACGAATGACATGACTCTGAATATGGGGCCGGATTAGGTAGCCACAAGATCAACTTATTCCTGTAGATGGCGTTGCAATATACTTTAGTGAACATATGCATGACTGATGGGACTGCTTGTGTTATAAAATAAAATCCCCTTTTATCTAAATATTTACATCGTAAAGATCCATATTAGAAATTCTGCACGGAATCGCATATTAAAAAACACTTAAAGAATGTATGTATTAATGAAAATGAAAAAACTTAAAAAAAAAACTTACCATTCCATTTTCGGTAAAGGATAACCTTCTACCCCGACAAATATTATAAAACTCTCTCCAATCTGTCGAATGAAGTTTCTTTCTTCTCGATCAGAAAATAGATTTATAAACCTCATACTCGGATCTAATATTATAAATTATGGATTAAATTCATGTATAGGGTAATAAGTGGTAATAATAATCATATAGTTTAAGTAGTACTCACTGTAAATTTTTATATATCGTTCTGCAGGTCTTACAAACGGGTCACTAACTGACGTACCATTATCCAAGTTAATGATATCACATATATAGTTCCGTTCATCCTCATCAGTAACATTATTTATTGTCAACGTATTAATCACCCTCCAATAAACGTAGTTGGGATGATTATCTTCTATACTTAATTCAGTTTTTATTCTCTCATTCTAGGTAAGAAACATCATTTTTCTTTACACAAACATACAATACCCTCGTTTGCCTACCGTTTACAGACATCGAAAATGGCCGATTCCCCACTGTGCGCGAAAGCAATGAGCAAAATCCCCAACATCGATGATCAAAATGCTCTCACTGGTTAACAAAATGGTCTCCACGTTACCAAAACATTTTTGCCACCGGTTGCCATCTAGCGTCGTAAATGGTTACTATGTTTTGGCCACCGGTTGCCATATAGCGTCGTAAACGGTTATTATGTGAACATCGTTTTAGGTGATGTTGGGTTTATTTCTTTCGCGAGAGTTTGTTCTCGTTCATTTTAGAATATGTCGATGTCTGTAAACGGTGGGCAAACTTGGGTTTTGCATGGACATTTGCTTTGAATTTACGTAATTGAAAAATATTCAAAAATAGAACTATTAATAAACAGTGCAAAATTGTTTTCAGAATACTTTACGCAATTTATTAGAAGTATTACTTGTGAATATTTCTTAATATATAATCATTTTGCAGTGGCCAATTACTGTAACTATTACCCCATTGAAAAGGAATATCTATACTAGATTTACCGGTTGAGGTGTTATCCATTTTAAAGCATGATTCGTAATATTCTTCAATCTCCCGTAACAGTTAAGCTTCATAGTAGTACCTTCCTCAACATATCTTACCCACTCGGGATTTATAGAGGACATGAGATAAATTGTTGGTTCATAACAATAATTATAATCACAAAAATCTGCAATATACACCATATTTGTATTTAGTTTGTTATTCATAGATTTCACACTTCCTGAAATGACACTTTACCTTGAACGGTTATGAAAAAATTCATTTCTTGAGTACGATTGTGATTTGCCTTACAAATGTATTGACCATAATTTCTTATGAGAGTTCTGTTTGTAATCTTGAAACCTAATTTTGGTTCCCATTGAACTCTTTCATCTGACGTTATTACCTATAATGAGATCATGTAATTCATTATAAGTTTTACAATGATAAAGTTACTTTTCGACGAAAAAAATTACTCTTACAGGGTGACAAAAAATAAGTGTATACAAGATTTTTGAGCGAAAATTTTTTACTATGAATGAAAATGCAAAATGAATGGTAAATAACAATAATAAAATGCTTGAGTAATTATACATTTGATCAGTTTCGAAGTTGCCACCCTCAGCACGATTACACAACTTCAATCGTGTCACGAAATTTTTGGCTATGGGCCGCAGCTCCTCCACCGTTGTTCAGTCCCTCTCTTGGAGCAACGTTTACTTCAGGGACTCCAAAGTTTTGTGACGTCTAGTACAGACCCTGGCCTCTAAAATTGACCATATGCTATGGTCCAAGGGATTGAGATCCGGTGAGTATGGTGGCCATTCTTCAGATGGGATGAAATTCGGAAAAGGGGCATTGCATTAATCTTGGGTCTTCTTCGCCCTATGGGCTGGCACTGAGTCTTACTGAAACGTCCAGTCTTCATCGACAAAGAGCTGCTGAGCCCAAGCCCCAAGGAAGTACTGTGGCCTCCAAAATGGCGCTACAATAGACATCTTTGTTAATTTTGATTCCTGGCTTCACAAAAAACAGGGGTGTCATGCCACTGGCGCAAATTCCACGCCATATCATGACGGATAGTGGATTTTGGCGATGTTCAATGATGGTTGATGGTCCGGGAGCTTCTATAGACCAGTTTCTGTCGTTTTGATGATTATGCGCTTGTTCAGCTGTGAACAGCTTCTCATCGGAGAAGACAATTTTTTCCCAGCCCATACCTGCGGCCCATAGCCAAAAATTTCGTGACACGATTCAAGTTGTGTATTGGTGCTAAGGGTGGCCACTTCGAAACTGATTAAATATATAATTACTCAAGCATTGTATTATTATTTTTTACCGTTAATTTTGCATTTTCATTCATAGTAAACATTTTTCTCTAAAAAATCTTGTATTCACTTATTTTTTGTCAACCTGTAAATTAATAATTACAGTTAGGTTTCCTCGATAGTGATGTTCCAGTTCTATGTGGATATCTGGAGAAGTCGGTTTGCATGGAATGTGTAATGAATGACTTCCAGTGTTTACGTATCGTGGAGTGCTTCGTTCATCAGTAAAGGCACTCTTGTTTGCTGCAGACATATGCATAGATTTCAGATGATATTAATTTTCGTTCTTTTCTAATTTAATTATTTCTCACTAAACCTCAAGGCGTCAAATTTTGATCACACAGTGGAACAAAGCGTTGCGCAATAGAGAAATAATAGAGGAAATAATAGATAAGTAATACTACATAAGAATATGTCAGAGATGTCCACGAAAAAAGCAAAAAGACAATTCATCACCTCCCCTCTTAGCACCTTCGGTAGAATGAATCGTGGAGGTGGGAACATGACAGCTCTCGGTCGCTTTCAGCCACTTAACGCTCGAAGTCGAGCGAAACCGAGAGCGTCCGAAGCGAAACAAGAAGAGGTATGAGCTTGGAGTAGCGCTCCAGGTTCGATCCACTCCATAGAATTAGTATGACAGAATCTTGCACCATCTAGGAGGAATACGGATCTAGGAGGGAAACTATTAAACAATGAGCATGTGTTAGTGCTCGTATATGTATATGCAGGATCCTTGAATGTATTGAATAATATAGAATTTGAAGAAAAATGGAAGAATTAATGAAAAAGTAAACAGACAGAAGGAGAAAATGTGAAGAAAAAATGATAGACATCTTGTTTCTTATTTTCCAAATTCTGCTTGTTTAACTTTTGCATTTATTCTTCTTGAAAAGGAATAAATTGATGGCAACATTAATCTGACATTAATTGAAAACAAAAGATACAAGGTGGCCAAATGTTTTGAAACTCCGCTTGCCCTTTGGGGTCGAAGTTAGTAAGCCTGTAACGTGAAGTTACGAAGGGACTACACTCCTTCTGTAATTAAGTATGATAAGAAGGGCGGGGATCCGTAGATTGACGAGCAGGATCGATTTTTCCCGAAACTCGGTAAGCAGGACGTCAATCGTCAATCGTGGGACTAGTTAGTCTTCCGTCGCTGATTGAATCAGCCATAATTACCCGCCTCGGTCCGCGCGTGTGCCTGTGTCCCTATCAGTTCCACGTCGAAGAAGATCTACCTCTCATTGCCTAGCGGATGTGTAAGTTGGATTAATAAACCAAGTGTTATAATATTTCTAGTTTGTTATTGACTAAACCTTTCTCAGCGTTCCATTTCCCCCTTTCCCCTCTTAGTTGTAGTTAATTACTTGGTTGACGGCTACAAGCCACCTAGGAGGCACACCGAACTAATCTAAGGAAACAATAATAATAACAATTTGCCATTTCGACCTGTAATGGTGCACATATATATAAGGACATACACACAGCGATAATATAAGCTAGCAGATGGGAGAGGGAAACTGCTCGAAGCAATTGGAGAGTCAGTTGGAGAAGGCAGTTGGAAACGTGATTCCAGCCTGGCTGGTTTGAAAATTTTGGGCAGCAAGCTAAGTGCTCCCAGATCGGAGAAGGTTTCTCCGGCAGTTTCCAAAGGTGTGAGCTGAGGCTCTGAGGACCTACGTGTCGGCAGACTTCCTGGGGACGCCCAGTAGAGGATCCTTGGTTGAACTTTCGCATCTACTCGATGGCCGAAGGCTTCGATTTCGTTCGGACACGAGCCCTACATGTCAACCGCTGAGGAGGCATGACCATTCAAAGGAACTACTGTCAAAAGAGTCATCGATCCCGATTTCCAAAAGGACTTGGGTCTTCATCACCATCTGATTGCTCGAGGTACCTATGTATTAAACACCGTTCCACATTGTTCAATGAATAGAGTGAGAGAATCTGGAGTGTTTGTATGTGTGCCGTAACATAATGAGATAGCGGACACGGAAATGTCCTTGTATTTTACAGTTATGAAATAATTAACTAAATCTTGGTGAACCACTGATTCGGGATATTTGTTACGATAAAGATACCAGAAACTCGTGGTTTCTCTAGATATCTGTGTGATCCTAGGGAAGGGAGTTAAGGAAGCATATCTCGACCATTTGTTTGTCTCTCGAATTGTAAGTTGGATAAACTGTGTGAGGAGCAGTATTCCTGCTCACCACATATGTATATTTAACTCGCGCGTCATCGATCGGCGCGTGAGTCCGCTATCCCCGCTCTCTGTAAGACTCGACAGTGCGCTTGCGCGCGCCTCCACACGGCCAGCTGCGACCACATATAAGACGCTCGCGGACTCGAATTCTTGGAGTTCGCCGGGGAGCAGCTCGCCTGCACTCGGTGAAACTCACTGGTCTCTCTGGTAAATGGCACTCCTATACCAGAGCGACCGGGACCGACCGAACCCTAGGGTGGCCTCTCCAAAGCCATCCTCTGGGAGTCCATTCCCTGAGGAAGATCTCTCACGGGGACTCGGGTCAAACCACTCGACGCACGGCTAAATGGCACTTCTATGGTCGTGTATCGAGCAAAGGGGTTCGTTGGATGAGATATCCAACCTAACCTGGTACGACCTGAAATCCTCGTGACCGCTCAGGGACAGGCCGCTCAATTCGCGATCAAATGGAACTCCTATGGTCGCGCATTGAGTCAAGGGTTACGCCGGCTAGAAACCGACCTAACCTGGCCCAAACCTGGGGACTCCCTTAAGCCGCCCTAGCCGACTGACAAACCGTTACCGTACCGTCACCGACCGTTACCGAAACCGACCGACCGTTACCGAACCGCACCGTCGTCGAACCGTTACCGACCGACCGTTACCGAAACCGATACCGACCGAACCGTCATCAACCGTTTCCGATTTCCGCTTACGCTCCACCTTACTTTCTTGTATTAATTCCGCGATTTCCATCGAGTCACAAATAGTCGTTTAACTAGAATTGTAAATTTATAGGAAAATATAACTCTTTAATTGTTTAAAATAGAATCAAACCGTTTTCTTAATTTATCCCCAAAACATGACCCTGGAAGACTGAAGCGTCCGCGGGGGTAGATTAAATGAGAAGTTCCGCAAGTGCAATAAAGTCACTTCGTTACATGGTGTCCGAACAGGCACCATGGGAAAATATCACTTCGTTACAACTGTAAAAGGCATAATAAACATTCTCTCTTTGAAATTTAGTAAAAATCTGAATCATAATGGCTTTCCTACAACACACCCCGATCCGGCATGCAAACGAAACACTACAGACCTCTGGCAGTGAACCGAGCCTGTAGCGCTTGAAGAGTAGGAAGAAAGGGAAGGCAGGGGAAGCATTGGTCCGTGAACATCCCTGAGTTATGTGAATGTAGTTGTTAGTTGTCAACTGTTTCTCCATTGTGCAAAGCATTGATTCATTTTTGGATCAAAATTTGACACCCTGAGACGTACTGTGTTATTGGAGTTTATTACAATGTATTGAATTACGTAAATGGTTACTTACATCTTACGTAAACGTAAGTCAAATTTAGCGGTTTTGGATAATAATCGCTATCTAAATAATCCACATCAGATTCAAATCTTCTACCGTTGATTACTTCAAAACAACCATAAAATCCTGTATCTCCGTAAACAGCTTCCGGTCGTCGAAAGGTATTTTCTATAAAACCTGAGTCGTTCTTTTCTTCTGAAGTCGTAAAATTAGAAGTAATGCGCTGTAGGATGAAATGTGATTGTTAAGATTAGATAAAGCAATAGATATAGGAGAATTTAATCTGGAAGAATATCTACCTCTAACATTAGTTCTGAATTGTACTTTGGATACATAAAAGTAATTGGTTTTTTAGTGCGGCATGTTAATTCTATTTCATCGCCCTCATCGAATATCAAAGTTTTGTGAGCATTTTCACCTATCCATCTTCTTTCCGCACTTTCACAGGTCAATAAATCTACAAAAATTATGTGTTACAGAAGAAATTTTTAAAAAAGATCTAAAGATATCTCTGCGACGATAAGCTTTGTTTAACTTCTAAGATTTCGAAAATTCTCTTCTTGAAAATGTTTCTTCTTTTGTTTCCAAAATCTGCCCTAGAAATACTCTACAGATCAGAATTTGAGTGAATTTTTGGTGAGGTGTATTTGAATTTTATTATTATGATTTTTCTAGGTAATAGTATCATTTTCGGAAAAATGTGTGTTAATCCCATATGATGCCAACTTGTAATTCTGACCGGTATGTAGTGCACTCTTCGCGCTCCGTGTTGCGCGCTTGCTAAACTTTATCGCTACTATATACTTTTGTTTTAATTATTTTAGTTTTAAATGAAGAGGAGAACTAATTTACTTAAGGTTCT
>JAUESH010024320.1:0-11669 GCA_032275165.1 Synergus magnus
CTAGTGGGAAATTTATCACTTTCCGCTTGCTAAACAGACGTTCAAAGTAGCATTTCTTACGCACGCGTAAAAAAAATCGATTTTCATATGAGTAAGATATAATGCAATAATTAGTGAACGTCTGCCTGGTATAGAAATTTCATTTTAATTATGCAGCTCGTGGGTAAGTTTGCCAAAAATATTTTTATGAATTCTTATAGACTATAGTTTCTGTCTCGCAGTTAAAGCGTGTATCAATTTTTCAATTAATCACTTAAAAAATTCATATTTAGTTTAAGGAAAGCTTATTAAATTAATATTAAAAACTTGAAGTAACTTTTTTTGAAAAATGTGTCGAGTTGGTGTTTGTAACACAAATTCAATATACATGTCAAAATAAAATGAAGTCCGAACTCTCTCAATATCATTAGCACCAAATAAATCGAGGCAGAACTTTAAATCGATTTGTAAGGCTATTTCTGTGTAATCTTTCTTTCACTTCTCCTCTAACCCAGCTCCGTTATTCTATTTCTTATCTGATTGGAATCACAATATATTCATCAAAGTATAAATTTCTTCAGAACTTATAATCCCCACCAACAAAAAATTACTCATTAAAATCTAATGCGATTTAATGCTATATATCTCTTACTCAAATGATCTGCTTTTGTAAAATAAATGTTTCTGTAATTCAAATGAGTTGTTTTCGTATCAAGTCAACTCTCCGTTCGATGGACTAAGAGATCAAAGCAATGAAAGCGGAATTAAGCTGTAAGGAATACTTTAGTTTTCCTGAATAAATCGCAATTGAATTGTTAACCTACTTTTTAACACGGAAGTGGATTTAATGCTTAATACTACTTCTAACCCCTTTCTAGAACTTACGAAGAAAAAATTTAAATAAGGATTCTGAAGCAACTTCCGTCCAAAAATTGACAAAAGAAAGAAGCATAGATTAGAAAATATTGTTTGTCAATAAAGTTATATAAGATTATCACTTTCTTCATATAGTATATGTAATAAGGGAATTTAATTTTAATTCTAAATCTGTAGTAAAAATCCGTTTATTTTCCTTTAATCTCTAAATCACAGACTACCGAATATTCTCTTTAGTGTGATCATTAGCACGAACAGAGTATTTTGAACTTCAATTAGAACCTAAGACATTCGTGACCTAAATTGCTGTTTTGATCATTAAACGTTTCATATTCTATACATGACCATAGAAGTTACTTCAGTGTGTGCAGAAATTATTATTAATTAATGATATCGATCTTCAGTACGTTTGCACAAAGCGGTCAGAACCGTACCAGTTTGATTTTCGAGCAACAAACTTGGAATTTTCTCTTAAATTTACATAAGTTCTAGCATAATTGTAATTGTACTTCTGTTTGCGTTTCGTAAATCCACAGTGAATCTGCTAGTGAGTGTTATGCATTACTATATGCACTATACAATTGTAGTTAAAGCTCATCACAATATGCGTTTGCTTCTATTTGAGAAGATGTTTGCAAACCAATGTCCTCATTAATCTTAATGAAGACACCGATTGTTTTGGCTTATGCTACCATTTTACCTCAAGGTGATAATTTCTAGAACAATGAACAATGAATGTAATTCAGTACATTAATTTCATCAATTTTATAGCAATTAGCATATTCTGCCTTTGTATTCGCAAACTATTTCCAGTGGACAAACGATATTAGAAATGTTTCTGGAAGATTTCAAAAACTTTCCAGGAACGGTTCCCATATCTGATGTCCGTTTTTGAAACGTTTCAAAAACGTTTCTAATATCATTTATCCACTGGGTTATTATAGTGGGAATGGGTTTTACTTTCCAGGCATATATTGTTGCATTATTTGCATACGTCTACCTCTTATAAAAAATAACTTATTAGTTTGTAATTAGTTTGCCTTTTTGCAAACTATCAATTTTCTAATTGGACCTTGAATTATAATTTTAAACTTCCTGCCTCGGGCAGGAAAACTTGAAATTATTGCATTTTCACAAAAAGTGAAAATATTTACACAAAAATATTTACCTTTATAGCTACGCAAACATAGCACTATATAAGGGGCATTCCATGCCAAATCAACCACTTTTAACCCCGACCCCTTTCGATTTGGCTGAAACTTTATAATCTTTTTCTACCCTATCGAAGACATTTTTCAAATCTTTTTACCTAACCCAAAAAAAGTTATGGGTTTTTAAAAAAATGACTTTTTTTCAAATGGCCGTAACTTTTTCAAAAATTGACTTATCGGAACGGTTTTTTTTTCAAAACTTTTGTTTTTAAATGCACTTTTTAGAAAAAGATTTATAAAAATTATACAGATCCATCTTCAACATTTTTACATTCTCATCAGGGAATGCATTGGGTTTGTGTAAAATTTGACCCTCCCCCCGTTTTTGTCAAATGTCCACGTTTTGAGACCCCCTGAACCCAAAAAACACGTTTTTAAGAATGTGTCTGTCTGTCTGTCTATCCATCTGCCTGTCTGTGTATTTTTAGTTTGTGGGCACGATAACTTTCGAAAGAATTAACCGATTGGCCTTTGGTATACTCTTTTAGTGTCCAAAAATGAAGGTCAAGTTCATTAGTCAGCCATTTTGGATAAAAATTCAAAACTTGTTAACTATTTATTTTTATTTACAACTCGTAAACTCTGAATTTTTAACTATTTATTCGTATCTGCTATATGGTGAACAGAGCCGAGCGCGAGGTTAATATCAAATATCGAGCGCGAAGCGCGAGTGTCCTGATGAGAATGTGTTCCTTAAGGTCGATAGTACCTTAAGTACATTAGTTCTGTTAATTTAAAACTAAAATAATTAAAACAAAAGTATATAGTAGCGACAAAGGTTGCCAAGCGCGCAACACGAAGCGCGACGTGTGATGAGAATGTGGGAGCGAAGCGAGCAGATTTTTTTTTTAAATTTTCGGAAAAAAACGGAAATTTCGAGATGACGATGATCGTTTTCTATTTTTCTTTTTCAATTGGAAAAAAAGTCTTAAAAAAATAGAAGATAGCCCTGAATAATTTTTTTTGTGTGTTTTTTTTCGAAAACTACATTTAAACCATAACTAAACCATAAGCTTTTAAAAGAAAAAAAAAATATTTTCTTTCCAGAAATTTAAAGTATATAAATTAAGTAAACGTGTGCAGAAATAAAGTTATATTGTACTTATATCTACTGTGCATAAAAGTACTTAATAAACTATGTTTTTTGGATATGTAAACAAGAAAAAAGCGACGTATAAAAAAAAAATTCAAACGAATTTCATCCCAAATTTTTGCGGGCTTCTCATTTAATTTATCCCTGCGGACGCTTCAGTCAGCCAGGGTCGAGTTTTAGGGATAAAGTAAGAAAAGGGTTTAAATTGAAGGTTCAACAATTTTCCTATAAGATACAATTCTAATTAAATTCTATTGTGAGTGTGTCGTGTGTATGGAGATGTAATGCGTATGTGTGAGAATTTACATTTCTAATATTGTATCGTGTATCGCGGTAACAAAATAAGTAAGCGGGACGAAACGATGCACGTGCGAATCTAATTATGCGAGAGAGAGCGGTGGAGCGTTTGCGGAAATCAAGTCGGTGACGGCTCGTTCGGTCGGTTCGATTACGGTGAGGTTCGGTAATGGTTCGGTCGCTAACGGTATGGTCGGTCGGTAACGGTGCGGTCGGCAAAGGTGCGGTTCGAGGTGACGACGTTTCCGCAGGTTAACCCAGGGTAGGCCGGTTTTAGGCCGACGTACTCCTTCATCGAATAAACGGCTATAGTTGCGCCTATAGTCGAGTATACGGAGGGTCTTAGCGGTCGGGGTTTACTTGCAGATGACGTCAAACAGGTTACCCTGGTTGACGTCATCCGATGCCTAGTATATCACGGTCACAGTTGCGCCTGTGGTCGCGATTCACTTCGGCTTCAAGGCACTATGCCTTTTCCCCCAGGTGGTACGTCCAAGTTAGTCCCGGTCGTCCTGCTACAGTTGCGCCTGTAGCAGGGTGACCAGTGAGTTGCGCCGAGTGCAGTCTGAGCTGCTCCACGGTGAACTGCCAGAAATGTGCTGTCGCGCGCTCTTTTATACTCTTGCGACAGGTAGACGGGAAGAGGGGGAATGTTGGGGATAGCGAAACTCCCGCCTCGATGCGCGTAGATCAATGACGCGCGATGTACAGTAAGTGTATGTAATGAGCAGGTACAGTACTGCTCGTTACATAACTACCATAAACAGTTTTGAACTCTGTAGTGATACCGTAGTTGGATTTAAATTCTCTGTTTAGGCAAAAAATATTTAAATAAAAGATACTTGATTGCATTCTTGATCCCGTTGATGCACTATGAATGTGTAAAAATATGTAGTAAGACCTTTACTTTTTCTCTCACTACAAGTTTACATTGAGTCTCCCTCATTTTGCGTATGTCCGACTTCAACGAAACGATGGATAATTTCAACTTTGTAACGAGCAGAAGCGAGTAAATACGCGGAAACAACAAATCTATTTCAATTTTGACAAGCGCTGAAATCAATAAGAAAACTCCCTACTTCATTTTCACCTTTTTTGCCTGTAATTTCGTTCCACACATAACAGTAGCCTTCATGACGTGAACAATCATAAATCTTAAAATTGTAAATCTTAAAATAAATCATAAAATTGTACATCGTGAACTTATAGTAAAACTTATAGTAAAAAACCGACGTTTCACTACGAGTCAATATTTTGTGCATATCAAAACACGCATGACATACACGGAGGAAATGTGTTCGTGAAACTTTACTTAACTTTTGAACAAAGTTGGGATATAAAGAGAAGTTGGAAATTGTTTCAAATTTTTGTAGTAATCAGTGACATACCAAGTTATAACATACATGAAAGTTTGGTGAAAATTAATAAAGTAAAGTAAAATTCTCTTATGAAGAGCATATCAAACTTAAAATTAAGATTCCCTTATGATTGGTCATAGATTGACCAACGTTGATGAATCATTCTTATTAAGGAATTGAAAAATTGTTTAATCAAACGAACTTATCTGTGGTGATGTTCGATTAAAATTATACGAAGAGTCTCGTTCGAAATGATTACTAGGTAGTACTGTTATTATACATACGAAGTCACCACAATCATCAGCCCAATAAGAAAACTAGCGCCCCCGGCGCCCTCAATTGCCCGCGCCGCCCATCTACCCAGGTACGAATTTACGTCGGCACCCAGAGCACGACCGTTGGCCCAAAGTCGCACCGTAGATCGACAGCAAAAGTTGGGCCATCTTTTATATTTATAAGAAACTTATGTCGTCCCAACCTAAACAGCCAACGTTGGCAGCCTAAGTTCAACCGACTATTGGCCCGAATGTGGCCCGACCACCGGGGGAACTATGGATAATCTTTCTTAAACGAGTAACGCCGACTATCGGTCCAACTCTCGGCCAAAGTTGTCCCAAAAGTCGATAGCGAATTGGTTAATACGTTTTACAAAAGTTCAGAAGGCTATTGACACAACTTTGGGCCGAACGTGGCCCGACCATCGGGGGAACTATGGAAAATGTTTCTTAAACGAGTAACGCCGACTATCGGCCCAACTCTGGGCCAAAATCGGCCCAAAAGTCGATAGCGAAGTATTTAGTACGTTTTACAAAAGCTCAGCCGACTATTGGCCTAACTTTGGCCCGAACTTGGCCCGACAATCGGAGGAACTATCAAAAATCTTTCTTAAACGAGTAACGCCCACTATCGGCCCAACTCCAGGCCAAAGTTGGTTGCTTTTACAAAAGAACATTGTTAGCGTAACGAAAATGTTTTTCTGGTTCAACATTTTTTTGTTAAAACGTTTTGTTGAGCCAACCAAATAATTTCCTTTTCCTGACAAAATTGGGGATTTAAACTTGCTATGTAACATTATCGGACCCTATACGAACTAACAAGTATGGCTGTCGTAAGTATAGTAAATACACGAAAATCCCGAAAAACATCACAAAAACTTAGTGAATAATTGTAGTGATCATCTAATTAAATGAAAAAAGTGCTGCAATAAGTAGCTCTGATAAGTAAAACTTATGGTAGCCCCGCGCGTTACAATCATACCTGCAAGATTACGAATATTTTGGCCTTCGATCGTATTTCTCCATGCCGGTGTATCTTTTGCGTAACTACAAAAACTATTTAAGTCCATAAATACCATTTTGTAAACTTAAAAACACTTTCTTTTTGAATTATACTACTATTCGACAACATTGCCTGCAAATTTCTATGCTTACAGCCACCGTCTTTGTTGTGGCGCCGCAGCGCCCCTTTTAGCGCGGTGGATGTTTTCATTTCCAATACGCGCCACGCATGCGTGTCTGCCGGCCCTGGCTTATGTGATACTTTACTGTGATTTTTACAAAATATTCCATTTGCTAGGTTAGCCGTGGTGTTTAGTTGTTTGGGATAAGTTGCGTTCGACCATGCGTTAGAGATCGTGCTAGGTTGGTCGAATCCCGGCCGCCACAAAATTTCTTTCCGATTTTTCGTAGCGTAAAAAGCGTGCGATAATATAAAT
Organism: Synergus magnus; assembly: GCA_032275165.1. Classification (NCBI taxonomy): domain Eukaryota; kingdom Metazoa; phylum Arthropoda; class Insecta; order Hymenoptera; family Cynipidae; genus Synergus; species Synergus magnus. Next base: position 6,529 of record JAUESH010024320.1, read on the forward strand.
AAATATAATTTAAGTATAAATAATCTAAAAATAATTAAAAAATGAGGTAAAACAGTACATTAAATTTCATATACCTAGTGTCAACAAAATAATTTTTTTGCACCAACAAAACAGTTTTGTTGTCCCAACAAAATTCTTTAGTTGTACAAACCAGAAGACTCAACAAAAAAATGTGTGTTAATAGTCGGCAAACACGGTCGGGCCAAAGTTATAATTTGGCAGTTGGACCGACTTCTGATAGTCATGTTTGGGCCAATCATGGTAGCCAATATTCGGCAGAGTTGGGCCATAGTTATCATTTCGGTAGGTCAGCCAACCTCTGGTTGACAAGGGTGGCCCGACTTCGAGAAAGTTGGTCCGATTATGGCCCGACGGAAAATTCGCACCTGGGTAGTCATATAGTTTAAAGTTTCACGTTTAAACAAACAAATGGTGGGCAAAATGATGACCTGGATCTTATTCTACACACTTCATTTTGAGGGAGGGACCTAATCATTTTGAACGAGACTCTTCATATAATTTTAATCGAACATCACAACAGGTAAATTCGTTTGATTAAATAATTGTTTAATCAAACGTCTCGTTTTCATGATTACTAGGTAGATGTTTAGCTATCTATCTTGAATTAATACTTCAACGTCATTCAAAAACTCCAAATTTTATTGAACCACAATATACTAAAGTTAGAAAAAAGAAATAATACAACTCAGTATTTTTTTAAGGAACAGCATTTTAACTAATCTAACTCTATGAAACAATTATAATCGCAAGTGCATTCCTATCCTCATCGATAGACCTATTATAAAAACGAACAAACACTTTTGACTCTTTAGACCAACCAGCAAATGCATATGAGCTGTCAAAATATAGAAACCAAAAAGGATCTGATCTATCTACTGATAGTTCGCGAGCTTGCAGCCTTTTAAGGCTTCCTAGTCGTTAGTAACAAATTATCAATATTACCACGCAACGGTTGGGTTTCATTAATGAAAATGTCTGGACTCTCTGAGCTCTTGCTAAAGCATAATGTGTCTGTTCGTCAGATCGACTAGCCCTAACAAATCTAATGGATATAATTTCGCAATGGATTCTAATACTGGATTCATATCCCATGTTTTGTTATATTTTGGTTTCGACGGCCTTGATCTAAACACTCCCTTAAAGAACCTAGATAGTAAAGAGTTCTTTTAAACTTGATCACCAATAATCGAAGAAATAGCCGCCCTACAATTATTAGGGGCTCCATAAGAAACATCAGAATTAAATTGCTGTGTTAACCAAGACAATAAATTGTTTTCATCCGCCTTGTAAGGACTAATACCCATCAATGATCTTTCCGATAATTTGGAGGAAGCTAAATCATTCGAAGTTCATCCTACTAAGTCCGAAAATCGAAATGAATCAGTTCCTAACGATAATTCAGAAAAATCTACATGAAAACTTTTTCGAAATCCTAGAAAATGTGTTAAAAATAAAGTGAAAAAGGCTAAGAAATGCGGAGAAACCTACATCGATATAAAGGGCCAACAAGTGTCAGCACGTGAATTAAAACCAGGGTGTAGCGATGATTGTAAGTACTTGTGTGGAAAAAGAACCACGACAGAAGAGAGATAAAATATTTTTTATGTTATGTTTTTTAAGACATTAGAAATTAGCGAGACGTAGCCTATTACTGCTATATGTATACAAAAACAAGGCCATGGAGGTGGCATAGCAGTTGATAAGCGAGAAAAGCATAGTAAAAGATATTTGCTACCAGAATTGATAAGTAACGTGAACGAACATGCTTCTATGTTTCCGAACGTACCCTGCCATTATGTGAGAAAAGATAGCAGTCGTGCATATGTAGATGAGAGTCAAAGTTATGATTATTTGAATTTTGAAGACTGATAAACTTATAACATGTATTATCAAAAAATTCTCAAAATATTTCTTTAGTGTATGATATGTCTTAATCTAAACTTTCTGATTTTCTAATAGTTTCCCGACAGTTTTATATGAAAGACGAAAAGTTATGGTTATACGAAAGTGATTATACATTAAGAATATTTCATTTTCAACAATTTTAGAATAATTAAACTTTTAAGGAGTTTAATAATATAACTTATTAAAGTAGAAGAAACGTTAAACGATTTTTAAGATGAAACTTTAATGTTTTATGGTTGTAAATTGTAACAAATGGTAACATTGTGACTGTGAGATTAAATTTGTTAAATTTCAATTTTTTTAATTTTAATTTTTAAAAGCTTAGAATTCAAAAGAGTTTTGACTGAAAGGTTTAATTTATAGTGTAATTTAAATACATGAAATGAAACATTTTCCAGGTTTGATAGTGTGAAACGTAAAATGGCAACATTTTTAGTATTTACTCTGAAATATTGAAATATTTTAGAACTTGATTATCAATAAAAATTTTGCATGCGCTTATTTTGAAAATAATTTTTAATATTTCATAAAGTAAATTATTAATAAAATTTTCTTCACTGAAATATACTATAACAATTTGTAGATCCAATCCCGGAGCTTGAATTTATTACGTTAATTTTTTGAGCCATTCTTAAATTACATTGTTTGGAGGCGAAAACAATTGAAATTTATGTACTAGAATTAGTTAAAGAGAGAAGAAGCATAAAAAACGTGATATATTTTATAAATAGTTCCTGTTCAAGTTAATCACAAGGAAGCGATCTAAATGTTGAGTGGGATTGAAATAAAGTCACAGAACCGGCACAGTTTAGGATAACACATAAAAATGAACAGTTTTCACTTTATTGTATAAAAAAAAAAAACAGTTTTATAGCTTCTGCCTTTTAGTAAAGGCCATTTAACAAACTCTCGTAGTTATAGTTGTAAGCACTCACAAGCATTTTATAAAGTACGAGATGTCTTGCGCGCGCTAAGGCGAGCGCCCATATGTCTTTAATGCACGGCCTTTTACTTAAAAATGATCAAAATTTCATGTCCGGGAATTTGGCACGACCAACTTAGATTTTCAAAGCAAATGAAAGTTGTGCTGAATTGTGCTAGATTTGTGTTCAACTTTCCCGCAAAATATTTTTCGAAAATATTACAACCAAAATTAAAAAAAAATTTTGGCCCAGCACCACCAATTTAAATTTTAAAAAATGTGAAAGTTGTTCTGCCTTGTGCTATATTTGCGCTCACTGGCGCCACAAAAGATTTTTCGCAAAAATAAAAATTTAGTGAAAATTTCAAAAAAAATTTTTTGGTCCAGTATCGCCATTTTTCCAAATCGCCATTAAAAAAAAAAAACGAAAAGTTGTGCTGATTTGTGCTAGCCAAGCACAACAAAACATCTCTAAAACACTTTTATCTCAGAAGTAAATTTTCGAAATTATATCAACTTTTTTGAACTTGAAATATATTTTTGATCCAAAATTTTCAAAAATGGGAATTTCGATAATCGGAACAATTAAAAGTTCAAAAAACTTGATTTAATTTTTAAAATATAACTGTGGGCGAAAAGTGTCTTGAGGAGGTTCTGTTGTGCTGGGCTAGGATCGTTGCCGTTGAGTACGCTCTTCGCTCTCTCACTCTTTTGTAAGTCCTATGAGAGTGAGAGAGCGAAGAGTGTACTCAACGGCAACTCTGGCTAGGACAACTTTTTTTTTTAACGCAATGGCGGTGCTGGACTAACAAATTTTTCATGAAAATTTTTGCTGAAATTTAAATCTTTTCGAAAAATATTTTAGGGCACAATTCAGCACAACTTTCATTTTTTTGAAAATTCAAGTTGGCGATGCCAACTTCCCGGACATCAAAATTCCTCTGAGAAAATCATTCTGAGAAAATTGGACAATTACTTCCCACCTCAATATTGTAAACTTATAAATAAAGCCTGTTAAAATTTGCAACATTGACTAAAAAAATCGGTGAAACACATTCTCATCACACGTCCCGCTTCGCGTACGGTAGCACTAATTTACTTAAGATTCTGTCGGTCTTAAGGAACACAATCTCACACTGAAAAAAAAAAATTTGTGCAACAAAAATTGTTTTGTTGGCTGAACAAAATTTTTCTTGGTTCAACAAAACGTTTTGTTGGTTTAACAAAACTTAATTCTATACCAACAAAAATTTGGTTGAGCCAACAAAAAAATGTTGTTGCACAAATAGCATCAAAATTATTTTGTTGTCCGGACCAAACCTTTTTTTTTCAATGCATCAGGGCACTCGCGCTTCGCGCTCGATATTTGATTTAAATCTCATTCAAACCTCGCGATTCGCGCTCGCGATCAAGGGAGGATTTGTAGATCTTTTTAAGACCAATAATTATGTTTCTTATCATTTCTCTGTATCTCGTATTATTTGTCTCAAGAATTGAATTTTCGAATTTTCCAAAAAATTCAAAAAGTTTTTATATCCATCCTGTAGGGTATTCAAAAAGCAACACTTTTCATCTGTTGACTTTTTTTCATGTCGTGCATTATTTGGCTTTAAATGTTAATTTTCGTTTATTTTTTTTAATTTTCGAAATTATATAACTCTGACAATTTTTTTTTATCGAAAAAAGTCATAAGAATAAATTATTCGATTTTTTGAGTACTACTAAGATCCGTAAATAGAATTTGTAAATTAAAAAAAAATTGATTTCAAGAATTTTCCAAATGCTCAAAATTTTCTAATTTTCGTCCAAAGTGTCTGGCTAACGAAATTTTTTTTCATTTTAGGACACTAAATGAGTATACCAAAGGCCAATCCAATCGGTCAATTCTTTCGAAAGTTATCGTGCTCACAAACTAAAAATCTACAAACACACACACATACATACAGACAGACACATTCATAAAAACATGGTTTCCGGTTTCAGGGGGTCACAAAACTTGTACATTTGACAAAAAAAAGGGGGGTCCAATTTTGCATAAATATAATACATTCTCTGATGAGAATATAAAAATGAAACATTTAATAATTGTATTTATTTTTCCATTTTCATCATGTATTAGATTTGTGTAAAATTTGACCCCCCCCCACCGTTTTTGCCAAATGTACACGTTTTGAGACCCCCTGAACCCAAAAAACATGTTTTTAAGAATGTGTCTCTCTGTAGATTTTAGTTTGTTAGCACGATAACTTTCGAAAGAATTGACCGATTGGATTGGCCTTTGGTATACTCTTTT
>JAUESH010024359.1:0-11664 GCA_032275165.1 Synergus magnus
ATACCAAAGGCCAATACAATCGGTCAATTCTTTCGAAAGTTATCGTGCTCACAAACTAAAAGTCACACACACACACACACACACACACGTAAAAACATGCTTTTCGGGTTCAGGGGTCACAAAACGTGGACATTTGACAAAAACTGGGAGGGGTCAAATTTTAAACAAATCTAATACATTCCCTGATGAGAATGTAATAAATATAAAAATAATCTAAAACAATGAATTGCATCTTAGAACCAAATAACCTAAGATATGTTTTTTCATATCGAAAATTATTTCTTTATTTATTCTTTATTTAATCTAATTATTTCTTTATTATTTTTTTATTTACTTTTGCACTCGCTTCGCTCGTGCACAAGCTTCCGCCTCATGCTTCCAGCCGTAGGCAAATGCTGCAATCACATTCATAATAATCACCTGTGTACGCACATGTGTCGTATACTATTTTTTGCAACACCCAACCGAGAAAGTTGCTAATTGAGTGAGGAGAGAGGGGGGGGAGGGGGCAGCCGGGTTGCTCGTTCGAGGCAGTGAGCGACTGTACCCAACGTGTTTTGAGGTTATGTTGCACGAGTTAGGTTGATACTCGTGTGATATCTGCCCTTGCTTCGCTCGGGCAGCTAAGGAACTCGTGAAATTGTCGCCTTTCTCCCCTTGTCACGTATATTGTTTTTCATAACGTCTATTGAAAATTCGATTTTCGATACCTTCTTTACCTAAAACTATGAATTGTTTTTTACTTTCAACCCTAGGATTGAAAGTCTTACTTTCGCCCCGCTGTGAAGGCGTCGAAAGTCGAATTTTCAATTTAGATGTTATGAAAAATTAAATAAAGAAGAAAATATTCCAACTTTCACATTCGGCGACTATAACTCTCTTTAACTACTGTGAAGTTGAGAAAAGGACTTATTATCGAGTAAATAAAATGATACAATAAGTAGCCGACTGCCGTACGCAAGTCTTATTAACCAAATTATTGTTATAGGTAAACGCATTACTGTATCCAATGCTCAACATTTCCCACTGACTTTACAGATCAATTTTAATATACTTTATAATCTTTAAATTCCTTAAAAATAGATGCTAAAATCTTGAATTCTGATGTAATCCCTTCAAGTTTGTAAAAAAAATTTTAATCCTTTGAAGTTCCTTAAACATTTTAAAACCCCTTCAAATTTAAAAAAAAAAAATTAAAATTCACTGAAACCCTTGAAAAACTCTAAACATCATTTGAAATCCTTAAAACTTCTGAAAATTCCAAGAAATGTTTTGAAACCCATTAAAATTTTTTTTTAATTAAAACGAAATTTGGTTGAATGATTGTTCACATGAAACTACCCAAAAACGTTTTTTTGGCCATAAAATGAGATTTTGGGGGTGTATGGGGAATTTCTCCCATACCGTTTTTCTTAGTTTTACTAGACCTACAACTTGTGCTAGGTCTCCATAAAAGTGCCTGCAGTTTTTATTTTGTCACACAGTGTTATTGATTATTTCAACTTGACAATTTTTTTTAGAACTTCTTAAAGGTTTACATTTTAAAGTTATATGGGTTATATGGCCAAAAAGTAAAATTAACTATAGTGAAAAAATTGAAATGTCTAAAAAAAAATTTAGATATTTAAAATTAAGAAAAGTGGGCTTGAGGTGATTTGTAATTTGTTTTCAGAGATTAGAAAAAAATTGAAAACGTTTCACGGGATATGAAGAAGTTTTAAAAAATTTCAACGAATTTGATCGATTTTTAAAATATTTCAAAAGATTTTAGAGAATTTCCAAAAATTTTCATATGGATTACAAAACATTTCAAGGTATTTAATACGAGATTTAACACCATGTACCAAGTGTATCACGTGACCCATTACCAACATTTTTTTTTATAAAACGATATTATACTAAATATTAAATCATTTTGCTTCCTCATAGAGGAAGCTTTGAAGTGGTGACAATATCCAGGGTTTAACAAAATACTTCATTTTACAAGTTTTATGTACTTTTATAATTTTAGTAAAAGTGATTTTTCGACTATAACTTCTCAAATAATCAAAATTCAAAACAGATGTAAGAAGAAAAAAGATTCCTTGTGTCGAGACGAATCGATTGACCTATATGATTAATAATGCTTTTCATTGAAAAATAAGAAAGTTATGGTTATTTGTAATTTTCAAAAAATTAATTTTTCGGCTATAGGTTCTCAAATAATCAAAATTTAAAGCTGATATGAGGAAAATGAAGATTCCTTGTGAAAAATTGATTTTTCAATTGTATGCTGCACATTTCAACAATCAACAAAAAAATCTGAAAATTTATTCGTGAAACTCATAAAAAGCATATACCATTGTGGAGTTTGGCGACCTTCGTTGGTAATATTTATTGCTTCAAATGAACGTTCAATATAATTGGACTAAATGACGCAGTAAAATACTCCCGAGGTCTGGCATCTAATTGAATTGAATTTATAAAGGTTTTAAACGTAGCATTGTTATCGAAATAACGTACGTTCAAAGTTGAATTGTAACGCTTTTTGTAAACAAGTGTAAATAAAATTTTAAAAACTATAAATAAATCTTTAAGTAAAACTATTCTCACACAATACACCGAGAAAATATAATATCAATTTTTCCTAAACAGCGCGTTGCAGTTTAGGGACATACGTCTTATATTGAGAATTTTTACAATTGAAAATACTAAATTTTAGAAAAAATATATATATACGAAACTTTAAGATAGATTGAATTAAAATATCAAATATTTTTTGTAAAGTTTAGTATTTCCAACAGTAAAAATTCTCAATATGGCAATACGTTTGTCCCTAAATTGCAAAGCATTTTAGAAAAAAATTATTTTAGTTTATGAAAAATTGATATAGGGTAATGGATACACTGGTTAGCCACCCCCCAATGATTGGCCATTTGCTTTAAATATACACAATTAATAAATATGTATTCACAAATAAAACTATTAATAAACAGTGCAAGATCGTTCTCAACACATTCTACGCTATTTATTGTAAATTTTAAATGTCAAAGTGGTCACTTACTGTATCCATTACACTAATAGGTTTTTACGTGTAATTTATTATACACTGAAACGCCGATTCTATCAACCCCATGATAGCGAATTCCTAGAATCGCAATCTAGGATGAGGGGTGCGAGGGGCAGAGTGAGAAGCGCCTCTGCCTGCCTCCTAGGCGCCCCGAGCTCCCTAGTAACACATAGTAGTAGTTTACGTCATACAAATTCTAGGAAGCGATTCACGGCAACTTCAGACCATGCCCGAAAATGTCGTAAGATCGGGGTTTCAGTATAATTATTATACCTGAAGCGATGAAAAACATAATGTGACACTTTTTGAAAAAAATTGTGCGTCGTTCTGAAAAGACCGTAGATTTAAAAAAAAAAAAAATAAATAAAATCGATCAATATTTAAAACTCGCGAATCGTACCTACTTAAAACTGTGAGAAATCTTTAAAATGTGATCATTTTCTCAGATGTAATGAAAATCCAAACGTGCAGCATTTTGACACCCATTACCGAGATAGTGCATTTACATTTCGAAACTTGTTGCAAAATGTATTAACTAGGCGCAAAGACGGATCTCTTATTGTTCATGGTTCTAAAAATATCGGGCGTTTTACTCGAATTACAAAACCGCTGAATTCAATCCAAGTTTTAATTTTTCCATACATGGGGTACATGAGCGTTGCAGCGACGCACCTTCTTAAGAGACGAACGCACGGTAGGGGTCGGACCCTTCACGATTCCCCATAGATCGAGCATAAAACTAACCGGACTCGCTCCATAAACGGACTGGACACAACACTGGAATGCAATCGACCCTATCAACAGGAGCAAATAAAGGCACGCAGACAACATTTATTTTTTTCGCGGACCACCTTTGCCATTCTATCTTCAAGTTGACTGTACCTATTCCACTTTACCTCGAGTAGATTTATAGCGACCTTAAGAAAGAACCTCATCAAGATATTAATGTTAGAAGGCTTACTTTGAAATATAAAGACACCTGCAAGCAGGTCGTCGATTTGAGATTTCAAGTTAGGGAGTGTCAAATGGAGGTCAATCTCTCAAAGGATTCATTTATTAGACATTCCATTTCTTCCTCTCATTGTGTTTTAACATTTTGAGCTACGAAAAAAATTTACCACTGACTGTTTTAAATGGGCTTTTTACTGCCCTCCTTGTGAATTTTCGATAACGATTGAAAGAATGTACCTGCTCTTAAACTGGTACGTTCGGTGAGTGTCATGATAGTTCATAGGTTATGAATTACGATGGACAGACTTTTTTCAATAATTGCCATAATTTCTTCTGTTATTAACCGTTTACTGTAGAAAAAACCTCTTGTCGTCAGCTTTTTATGTAACTTTATTGTATTTTCCTGATGAGGCCGGACGTCGTCCAGCGAAAGTTTCTATAAAAGCTCAAATTGAATGAATAGTAAAGCAACAAAAACATTACTCTTATTGCTTCCCAAACTATTCAACAACAAACAACACCGTTTCTTATGCATACATATATTGGGTATATTTTCTCAAGTGTATCCACGCCAAAAAATGACCTTCTCTGATCGAAATTAAACTTGGCAAAGTGTAGTCCTACTAGGCATTACTTTACTGGAAAATTTTTTGTTCAATTGGATAAAAATTGACCGGAGTAGGGAAGGGGGAAATTTTGTATTTTAATTGTTTTATTAAATTTTAATTTTAAGGGCATGTGTTACTTACCATATGAGCAAATTTAGATAACCCGATTTTTTTCTTACAATTTTTACTTTTTGAAAAAAATAATAGTGCACAGACGTAAAGAACGTGAGCACGGACGTCTGTGCACTATTATTGTTTTCAAAAAGTAAAAATTGTGAGAAAAAAACGGGGTTATTTAAATTTGCTCATATCTGCTGTCCAAAAGTATAACCTAGTAAGTGACAATTGCTATAAAGGTTATTTTTCCGTGCGCGTATGTCGGAATATAGTCTCTATGTCAAATGTCACTTACTAGGTTATACTTTTGGACAGCAAATATGGTAATTACCACATGCCCTGAATTTTTTAATTTTTGGATTTTGTGCTGGTAGATCCAATTTCGAATGTAATCAACTCCTTTCGCATGGAATAAACAAAATTTTGTCCTATATTTTTTTGATAGATTTTTTCATGATCCATCGAATGGTTATAACCATTTTTTTTTTTAATTGAACGTTTGACCTATTTTTTGAAAATAAAAAATATTTTGAATTTTTTTAAGGGCCTATTCCACTTTGAACGCTCCAATTTTTTGGGAATTTTTTCTGAGCATGCTATGAAAGATATTGCTATAAAACTTGTTAGGGGTGATTAATAAAGTCTTAAAATATGTAAAAAATTTTATTTATTTACTTTATTAATCTTTTGTGTACAAAAACAGGAGCTGAACGAAAAAAAACCGAATTTTTTTTTTTCGTATTTTGTCCACCATTTTGTTACTTATTGATAAATATTATTATCCAAGGTTCATCTTGTGCCTACTGTCATACTGAATCTAAAAAACTTTGGAATTTCTACTCCTGAATTTTGAGCTATTTTCGGGCTGTTTTCGTTTTAAAAAACATTCAAATTTTGTTCTACTTTAAATAGTTACAATTATAAAATCTTTATAAGTTTAATTATTATGCTAACATAAGATTGTTAAAAATGAAATATTCTTAATATGTATAACGAAACGCGCGCTACGCGTGCTTGTAGTTTGCTGTATTTAATTAAAATAGTGAGTATTTTAATTTTAAAAGTAGAAAAAATCAGAGTTTAATATTTTGCTATAAAAACACAATCTACGAGTACTAGAAAAAAATTAGAAATAAAATTAATTTAATCGGAAATAAGCATTTTGAAAAAAATTAACCCTTTGCGGTCGTTTGTCTACTCTCAGCCGCCAGAATATATTATGTATAAACTTCATACGACCGCAAAGGGTTAACATTGAGTAAGCTCGAAACATTTTTCTAAAATTTTGACAAAAAGTCGAGATTATCTATCTTACCAAAAAAAAAAAAAAAAAATTTTTTAGGGTTGCTTTTGGCATTTTACATTTAACAATTTAATGATTAGGATAAAACTTACAAATTAACCACGATGCTGAAGTCATATAACTGCAATTGCTACAAAAACTTACCTGAAACAAACAGAAAAAGGATGGTTAAAAACTAGCTTATGACATCAGTGAAAAATTGAGTAAATGAAATAATGTTTTTAAACAATTCATATAAATTTTAATATTATTTTAAGCGACTCAGTTGTAGTGATTCCAGATTACGAGAAAGCAGTACGTAATTATTTATCTATATTTAACCTAGACAAAGTGCTCCTCAAAAGCATTGATAGGTTCGACTACTCTCTGATTTTTTCGTTTAGTCCTCTCACTTTGAATGTGAATATATCGAAGAAAAAAATTTGTATACAAATAAAGTAAACTGCATGTAAAAGTGTTTTTATTTCTGCGTTGATTACATTTTAAATGGTTATTTTTAATAAATTTGGTGAGGAACTGTCATCGTTTATTTGCTAAAAAACGCCGAAATAATGGCCCTCGACAACATAGGTCAACTTTGAGAAGCTCCTGTATTGTCAAATTCACCTTAAAAAATTCGAAAAAAATTGTCATGTATTATTCAAAGTCTTAAGAAGTTATATGTCTTTCAAAAAATAAAATATGTTTATAAACATGACTGTAAAACAGTTTGCAAAAAAAAAATTATCTTGAGTACTACTGCACCTACAACGACGAATAAAATTTGTAAAAATATGTTAATTTTCTAGTAATTTAGTCATATAAAAACATTCGATCAATAATTGCACAATAAAGACTACTGTTCAATTGAAGTATGACTGTATCTTCAGAGAGTCGTCTGGGCTCTGAAGTACAATAGCAGGTTGCTTCTGGGTCTTTAGCTCAGGGCTGTATTGCGCTCAGATAATACTTCTGACGTAAAACCAGCGTCTCAGGAAAATGTAGTCTCTCGGGAAAAAGTAGCTACGACCCTGTGGTTTAGGAATCCCGCTGAGTGTCAAAGAAAAGAGGCGGCTGCATCGATTACACAAAGCAGTCTTTGTATTTTCGCTTACCTGATCTGCTCCTTAAAATAGTTATTATTTATTGTAAACATTATTCTTGTAATATCTATTTATATGATGTTAATACTTTCGCTATTTTCAACCTCTACAGCTTTGTCTCGTTGTTGTAAGTGCAGTAGTACTCAAGATAATTTTTTTTTTGCAAACTGTTTTACAGTCATGTTTATAAACATATTTTATTTTTTGAAAGACATATAACTTCTTAAGACTTTGAATAATACATGACAATTTTTTTCGAATTTTTTAAGGAAAAATTTGACAATACAGGAGCTTCTCAAAGTTGACCTATGTTGTCGAAGGTCATTATTCTAGTGTTTTTTAGCAAATAAACGATGACAGTGAAAAGACTAAACGAAAAAATCAGAGAGTAAAATGGATCCAAAAACTGTTTGGATAAGTTTTTAGATACCCATCCATAGTTGCCAAAAACATTTAGAGTGAAATCGTATAGCTGATCCCCTTCTCGAGATATCTCAAAATTCCGTTTTGTGATTCTTACTGCGAATGTATTATAATATACATAGCACTGGTTGATGATTATGTACGTATATAATATACTACGTCTATCTATATGGGATTCATGGGAATGAATATGTGATACTGATTTTTTATTGATAAAAATTCAAATTCCATTTGAATCAAGAAACATCCTATTGATACAAGAGGCTATTTCTGTGAATGATTGTAGAATGAAATTTTGTGATACCTCAGTAAGGGGATAAGCTGCGATTTCACTTTAAGTGGTTTTTGAAACTCTAAATACAGATTTTGGATCCATTTTAATTGAACCTATCGTTGCTTGAGGGGCAGTGTGCAGCACATTTAGATAAAGGTATAAAGAATATCAAGTAAACAAAAGAAAACTGAAAGTAAACAAAAATTAAAAATGGGAAAAAATAAAAAAAAAAACAAAAAATGTAAAAAAAGGTGACAAATAAAAAAAAATAAAAGTTATAATAAAATTGTTATTAAAATAAAATTATTAATATTAAAATAATAAAATTATTAATATTTTTGTTAAAATAAAATTTTTCACTTAAAAAAAATTTTTTTTCGCACAATCGAGTTACTGGCTTATTAGTTGAATCTATCATAAAGCTTTTATGGGTATTCAACTTTGAAATTTTTGATTGTATATAGTCGATTATGGCTATTGTAAAAAAAAGTGCAATGGACAGTAAACTATATTAAAAAAATATCATTTTTAACTCAGGAAAATGATTTCTCTTTCTTTCGTTAGTAAAAGTTTATTGGTCCTACAAAAAAGTATAAAATAATATTTCAACCGTCGCTTTCATCTTCCAGCACATCTTCAAAGTACCTCGGTTTTTTGTTCTTGCTCGCGCGTGGGATGGCTTTTTTTTCTCCCTGCCCCTCGGTCCCCCTTACCTACTATTCGAGTGGCACTAGTTCCAGGATAGACTTAACGCGAAGGAACTTATCACGCGGGAGCAGTGTAGTACCATATACTGCTTTGCCCCACCCGCTTTGCCCCCAGGTCCCGCGTGAACATTAAAATCCGTAAAAAAAAAAAAAAATAAAGGTAACCAACAAAAGCACTTAATTGAATATGCAAATGAAAGGTATTAGTGCAGGCTACAACGTGATACTACAGCGGTTTGCTTAATAATGAATTAAACCACAACTTACTTGCATTGAAAAACCAAAAAATTAATAAGGACGCTCTCCTGCGACGTGGACCTCGCGTTATTCGAGAACAAATAAGGGGATTCACACTATAGTCCGGAAATAATATAAGCACTACTGAGGAACAACTGTCTGAAAATATCGATTGATGGGGATCAAATGCTGCTTTAAGAAATCTTCTATACCGCGTTACCCCGGCTTCCCCTATTGGGATCTGAATTCTTGAGGGCACCTCCAGCGGAATCATGCAAATATGGCCGCGATAACAGGTAGATTTTGAAAAATACCATTGAGTTGGTGGTGAAAATGACAAAAAATCATTAAAAATACCAGAAAATGAAATTAACGATTAAATAAATTTGTGATTTTACAAATTCTACACCCTCTGGTTGAAATTTTGTTGAGGGGAAACAAGTTTTACAAGCGGAACACGATTTTTCTTTTTTTATTTCCTCGAAATGTTGAAGGAATATTTATAAATATTAAATGGAAATATTAGAATAAAATTATTTTTTATTTAGTAGTAGTAGTAGTAGTAATTGGTGAAAATTCCATTTTAAAACATGACTATAATTTTCACATTTACTGTGGGCTTCATTTTATAACTCTATAAAGTATAATTAAGCTTTCATTTATTTTAAATCTCTATTTTTGTGCGATCGCCCACGCGAAATGTCAAAATCTACCTGTTTTTGAACGTTCCAAATTCTGCCACCAGGTGGCGTATCGCAGTTCAGCGGATCCCAATATTATAATATACTCGCAGTAAGAATCGCAAAATGTAATTTTGAGATACCTCGAGAAGAGGATCAGCTGCGATTTCACTGTAAGTTATTTTAGCAACTATGATGGATGGGTATCTAAGAACCTATCCAAACAGTTCTTGGATCCATCGATCCTATCCATCCTATCGATGCTTGAGGAACACTGTGTAGAGCAGCTATTCTCAAGCAACTCAAGCAAGGGATTGATAATATGACATTATTGCCATATTGAGATATGACCTATATCACAATTTAAGGCTAATTTAATGCCCTATTGCGAAATTTAGGGTTCCAAGTTTTTTTTATAAAGAAAGCTGTTTGTGCTGGCTTAAAGTTAAGCTGGTACAACCGTACAATAAAACTCGTTAAAAAATAAATTAACACATTTCTGATAATGCCATAATTTAAGGCTCATTTAGGGCTCTTGAAATATTAAAGACGGAAGTCGTCAGATTTTTTTTTAAACGTACTGCTGTGCCAGTTTAACGTTATGAACAAGACCACGAGTGAATAAAATCAAATTTGACCCGCTAAATAATTTAAGGCTCATTTAGGGCTCTCGAAATACCACGAACAAAGTTTTTAAAAAATTGTTTAAACAACTATTGTTTAAACAATTTCTCAAAAAATGAATTCTACCAACTGGTGTTCCCTACCACAATTCAGGCTCATTTACAGCTCTCAAAATGTTTCACCAGGACACTATAGGGGAGAATGCCTTTGGTTGAGACGGTCCTTTGTTGGGACAGCGCACAGTGGGAGGAAATGTATTTTTTTAGTACAAAAATGTCCAGAGCCTTCAATTTTGGTCGAATTAAATTTTTTTTTTTTTTAGTGTATTCAATTCTGAAGAGGTTCGCTGTCAGAACTTTTGTCTCCTCTATTTTTTATTAATAATTTTTTTATTCAAAGTATGGAAAAAATGAAATTTTTATATAACAATTTTTCACTCTTTAATAACTGTTTAGGTAAACTTTATATTGTCTTAAATGAATGTTTGGGGACTCACAGAATACAAATAATTTGTTTAGTATTCCATTTAATTGTTATCAACAAATTCCATTAACAAATTTGCAAATAGTCTTATTATCGGTAAAAAAATTTTTCTTTTTGCTAAAAGTGCTTCGTATTAATGTAGGAATGACACTTAATCACAAAAATAATTTAAAATATAACAATAACAATAACCATTGTTGCGAATAATTTTTGTGGCAAAATATTTAAATTTGAGGCTTTTTCAAAGAATAATTTTTTTTTCAATCGCCAAAACTACTTCAGATATTCCTTAAAATAATAAATCTTTAATAATATTTGATAAAATATAACAATTTGAATTTTTATACACAAATTAGATAAGCAAATTCATAATTTTTGCTAATTTTTACTATTTGCAAATTTGTTGATAAAATTTGTTTATAACAATTAAATGGAATAATAAACAAATTATTTATATTCTGTGAGTCCCTAAACATTCATTTAAGACAATATAAAGTTTACCTAAGCAGTTATTAAAGAGTGAAAAAATGTTATGTAACAAATTTTAGTTTCTCCATACTTCGAGTAAAATAGTATATGTGGCCGTCCGCATGAAAAGGGCCCTTATTGTCGGTTTTTAGTTTAGGAGATATTCGAGTTTTTCTAGTTTAGGGTCGAAATTGACCATTTTCGGATTTGTGTGGGGGATTATACTGTGACTCATACTGAATGTATCGGCATCATACTGATGTCTAAAATGCAACCGAAAGTGGGTGTATTTTCAGTTTCAAAAAAAAAAAAGAAAAGGGCCCTTATTGTCGGTCGTAGTAAAAAGTGCAGCATTCTGTTTTTCAGCGGTGTATTTTGGGTTGCTTTGCCCCTGAAACACACCAGCTGATGTTTCAAAACAATTTGGGTGCTAGTTCCAGTAATGTTGTAATTTATTTATTTCATTTAAATATTTTTGTCAGAATACATTTTTTCTAACTTTTTTTCTAAAATTTCAAATTTTAAAGGTTATAACTAATTATTTTTTAATGTGAAAGAATCATATTTTTTTTTAATTATTTAAAAGTTATGAAGGGGCTACTTTGTAATAGCTGCGTGCATGGTCAAAAACATGAGTTAAATTTGCAATTCAAGAACC
>JAUESH010024389.1:0-11663 GCA_032275165.1 Synergus magnus
ATATATATAAAATTTTGAAAAATATGAGAAAAAAAACTGTATAATAAATTGATAATTTATAGATATCGTTTCATTAACGGGTTTGGTTTGCATCATTATTAAATACACATTACACATCAACCCTATTCCGGTGACTCAACAATCAATTCGAAAATAAAGCGTAATGTCACGGTACGTTGTGATGAAGCCTCACTTCAATTTGAATTCCACTTCTCATCAATCAAAATAAAATTTTAAAATCATAATGCTGCATACGTAGCTGAACAAACTGTCATATTTTTATGTATTAAAATGGAAAGGTAAGAATAACTTTTCGACCACAAAATGTAATATAAATCGTAAACAAAAACAGAAAATATGCACTTTTATATTAGCAAGTATTTTTTAAAAACATATAATTAGTTAATCAAAATATATGTACAATTATACTCATTTTTTTAGTTTGCGAACTTTGCAATGATAAATATATCTTAAAGACGGGTACTATATATTATACTTCTATTTGTTTTCACGAGCAAGAAAATTAAAACTATAGGAAAAGATTTGTGAGACTCTTGAGGAAACATGACTCTTCTAGCTTCCTCGGTTTCTATAAAAATAGACTACTTCAAGTTTTGTAAACACTCCTGATAATTTCAGAAGATGAGAAGCGAATTTTCATATTAAAATGAACAGAGACACTTCATGAATATTTTACCATCCCTTGTTGAATGAACTTAATATTTTCCAACTTGATCTTCATCATCGGTGAGGACAGATTAAAACTGTAAGAATATGAGTGAATTTAATTAGAAAATAAAAAAACTTCCTCCAATAAAAACTTGGTGATAGTGAAAGAAGCATAAAAAGATTTAAGAGATAACTCAATTGTGAATGTATGAATTTAGAGATGCAAAGTGGTCTGGGAACGTGTGTATGACACAATCCGTTTCACAGGAATTCACTCAAGTTTACGAGTTTATATACGAGGGATCCACGAGGTGTCCAAGCTTCCGGAAAGTATGCAAATGTCTCAAGTTTATAGACGCATTGTCTATAGTATACATTCCGTAATAGACAAGCTGCGAACAAACTTTATTTTATTACCAAATGAAAAGGAATATCTCACGCCAAAAATTATTCCAAGAAGCATGTGCTTGAAAATGTTTACACGGAATTCAAGTCCTGTATTGAAAGAACAGCTTACATATTTTTTTGGTTAAGATTTCATCGACCTTAGCCTTGCTGTGACCCGAGTAATTTCATTCTACGAAGTGAATCATTGCTCTCGATCTGGCAACGGATTCGAAATAATTTTTGTTTCCAGTAAGGGAAACTTAGGAAATCAACAGTTTTTAATTTGTTTGTTCCTCATTTTTAAAGAATTATCAAAATAAGAACCAGACACCAAAGAAAGATAAAAATCGGATAATCTTACAAAGCAGTACATATAATCTTATAAAGTGGGTCTTCAATTGATTCGTCACAAAAAGGAAGAAATCATCTTAAAGACAATTTTGTTTATCTTTCAAACTATTTTCCAGAACTCTAGAAGCTGGTAAATATCGTCAAATATTCTACTTGACGTTGAGAGAGTAAAGGCATGTGAAAATTCTGTGATTCATATGAATTGTTGAATGCAAATACGTATGCCTATGCAAATTTCTATTTCACAGTCAAATTACTTTCATTCTGTCAATATTTTGATTCAATTATAAAATGGTTTATATATAACTAGTAAACAAGTGCATCAATAGCATTTTTTTCTCAACGCAGGTATATCAAAAATTTATCGATTTCCTTCATAAAAATATTTCATTATTTCGTAAGGTAGTTTACGATACCTGAAGGGTGAAATTCGAGTAAAATTACTTTGATTTAATACGTGATAATTACAGATGTATTATCGTCCGTAATATTATACATAATCTCAAAACAGGAATCAGCGAATCGTATGTCAAAGTGAGCCAGTGTATGTAAATTGTACATATATCAGCCAGGGGATTCGAAATAGGTAATATGATTTGTGTAAGACCCTCCTGAGAGAATCTCAATTTAATACGTGATATATTCTTCAGATTATACAGGTATTATATACCTCATATTATAATCGAAGTATGCAAATTAATATCTTCTGAATGTGCTTTATAATTAAATTAATTTATAATTAAACTTACATACTAAATCCCAAGGAATCAAATTTTGATCCAAAACTGGATCAAAGCGTTGCACTATGGAAAACCAATTCAAACATTACAACTACATTCACATATTCCTACATAGATGTCAATTGTTTTTCTACTGTGCAACGCTTTGATCTACTTTAAATGTATGAAATTCAGAGAGAGAGAGAGAGAGAGAGAGAGAGAGAGAGAGAGAGAGAGAGAGAGAGAGAGAACTTTGTGTAAACACACTTTTGATGTGTCTAGTTATTACGTATAATGTACTTCTACACAGTGTCCGCGAGTCGCTCTTTGAATTATATTGAGATATCCTTATGAAGTCGGGGATAATCCTTTGTACATATTACATACATTCGAGCTCGTTTTCAAAAGATTCTCACCCTGTAAAAGCCGGACCGGATACACGCCAAAGAGGTATTTCTCCGAGAACTGAGCTCTACTAAGTAATAAAGAACATAAAATAATTAACTTTATCATGCGGGATGTTTCGTCTGCTTTTTTTAAATGATATGGAATTTCGAATAATTTTAAGAAAATTTTAGAAATTTATGTGATTTTTAAAAGATTTTGTGAAATTTTAAACGATTTCATGGAATTTGATTAGATTTCTTATAATTTTAATGGATTTTAAAGGATATAAAGGGATTTTATATGTTATTGTCGTATTTTAAGGAACGTCTAGAAATTTCTAGGAAATTTAAGAAATTTTCACGAGATTTAACGGATTTCAAGAGATTTTTATGAGTTACACCACTTTTTTAAAATGGGAAAAAAAAATAAATCTTGAATGAGAAAACAAAAAACTGAAATCTGACGTTTATAGTGAATGATTGATTCTCGCAAATTTTGGTTTGGAAAGTGTGTCAAAAGTAGATTTTCTCTCAAAGTAAACATTAGAGTAGATTTTCTTGTTGAAAAAAAATCTGCCAATACACAATTTCAAGCATGGAGAATGAACAGAGAATGAAATTGACATTACTGCCAACATGCAATGGAGATAGACTATGGTAGGCCTAAGCCGTGGTATGAGTGATTTTGCTCAAAGACCGTAACCTATATTGATGGATCCTTGTAAGTTTTAATAACGAGATACTAAGGCTGAATATTTATATGCTTAGGATGAATATCTAGATATTTAGGATGAGTGTATTTTTAATTCAATTTTTTGACTATCTAGATATTAAGTTTGAATATCCATTTTTCTCTGTGTTGAATCACGCGACCCATAACAAAATTTATTATTCAAATATATTCCGTCTTTTTCATTAAATAACTCTAGAATCCAGCAACCTGCAGCGATCATTTTAAGGGCAGCAGTAGTTTTTATGATCTCGTAAAGTTTAAGCGATCCACCATGGCGATCCAACCTAGCTCATATTGTCTTTCTCATTTTCGAAGGTACACAGACCACGATATACTCAGAACTCTCTTCTCAGTCACGTAATAGAGATTGGAGAGATGGGATTAATTTCAGGAAGAAATTACTGCTATTTGAACAAACTTTCGTGGGCAAACAGATCATAGTCTACACCGGATGGTAGTTGTTCAAATCGAACCACTTAAATGCCTTCGGAAGAGATAATAATATTTCCGAAACAACCACTAATGGCTTGTTTTTCACATTTATCCTCTTATGTAGTTAACAAATCGTGTTCAACCAGCAGGTAATCTTCGCCACAGTTTGGTACACACCCGCATGGAAATTCGCGTTTATATTATGTACACATGGACCATGTACATAAAGCCGTACATTCACATTTTAGGTGCTGGTGCTGGCATGTGGGATCACAATGGCTCAAGAAAAACGTATAACAGGCATTTATAGGCGACACATTTCTATAGAGTAACAAAAAAAAATTGCTCAAGGCGATAAGATTCAAGCTACGCCTTTAAGAATGTTAACACATCTTTTTGTTCAAAGCACTCTAAACTGAGCAAGTTTCTCTGCTGAAAACGTGAACTGAATGAGAAACAAGAATTCACTAGCAGTCTCTTAATTCTTTTTCTATTTTGAATGATCTATACATAAACGCTTTTGTTCACTGCAGAGCTGCAGCATCGCACCTCCAAAAAATATATAAATCTACTATATTTTTATTATAAAATGTGATAATACAGAATACCTATTAATACCTATATCGAAGTTAATAATAATTTTACTTTTTGTAAGTATTCCAGGAAATTTTATTGCCAAAACAATATCTACTATACTTAGCATTTTTTAAAGAAGAGCTTTTGTTCTCCGATCGATAACTTGACCCTCTCTTTATTATAATCTTCAACAAAAGAGACTTCTTAATCTTTTATTTCGTCAGTATATTAGTGAATTTCATAATTGTATTACTATAAAAATAAGTTCAAAGAAATATTAATAAGATATAGACCAGATAGAATATCTACTTTAGAGTAGCTTGAATAATTTACCAAAAACAAAGTATAATCATAAATTATAAAATTACACTGAAGTTTAGAACTAGTCATATTTATATATCTGCATTCCTCTAATAGTAAGTGCAGATACGTAAGCATCCGAGAGCAAAAGGTTAGTATTTTTCGTAGCAAGTTTTCCGCCGCCTGCATTATGATCGCATTAGATTTTGTAACATCTTTCTTGTCGAGGAATGAAAATCAATATTGAATCTGTGAAGCAAGAAACCGTCTCAAGAGTGCAATTTGTGCAAAATACAGGGAGTACTTCTTCTTAATTAATTATTTATCAACATTTATTACATTTTTTTTCTCAACTTTTTTTTTGTTAGAACTTTATAAACCTGTACCTATAGGTATAATAAACATGCTGCAAAACATTTGTAAGATCAAATGCATTTGAATTCTGTTTTAGTCATGTACCAGAAGTTTTGAAAATTGAAATGAACAAAATATTTTTTCCCAATTCTATTTTATCCAGAAATATTGTTCCAGCTAAAAATAACAGTAGGCATTACAAGTACCTTTCATACAGAATTATTCTCAATGCAAATGAATCAGAAATTTTCAGTCATATTTAATCTTTCAGGCGGAAAACCTGCATATGAACACTGAAATTTGTTAGAACATATCCGCATATAGATAGTGTATCAAAGATCGAAGCCATGAGCATGACGTCCCACGAGGGAATATAAAATCTGCAGCTATGAAATACTCGCCCTATGCCTTTTATTCAAAAAAAGAATAACTGAATATTTCACCAGTTTTTACGTTATCACGCAAGGTTTAGATTTTGAACAACTTATTGTTGGGAATTCTCTTCTAAGAGAAAACAATTCGAGGCAGATAACATGAATTTTTCATCTAAATGCAAAGCTATTGTTTGCTTTTATCTACAAGATTGGAATGCAGAAAAAAGTATAAAGGAAAATATTCTGAATTGCATGAGACATGGATTAGTTTTGGATAACCTCATTTCTGAAACAGAGAATGCAAAACTTGATTTCCAACATACTATTAGCTGTTAATATTATAATTCCTAAAAAGTTTATTTTATATTTTTATTTTCTATACTACTATCTCTATTAGTGCAAAATTCTTTTACCAAAATAAAATAACATTTAGACTAGACATATCAATTTATCTAATAAAATATCTTATACAGACTTAGGTTCTACTTTTTATGAATGAAATTTCTAATTAATATAATAATTAAAAATTAATTAAAATCTAACCAAGCGTAATTTACTGAAGAAAATTTTATTTTCCTTACTCTTTCTATTTCAAAATATTAATTTGAGGAAGATATGAAAAACCTTACACTAGGATATACAATATGAATGAATAAAACTCGATGCTATTTTGTACTCAATCAGACTGGGTGTAATTAATTTGCGACTCATGTTGCAATAAAATAACTACTTTTCAATCACTATTTCGATTTGTTTGCACGCTCTGAATAAAACTATTGCACACACATTTATTCGAATATTTTACTTGGATTTGATAGTTTATCAATACCAACTGTATTGGCTATACTGCTCTGAAAACTTTTTTTTGCCCTATCTATTTCGTCAACTACAAAATGAACTGTCAATACGCTCTATTCATAACGTGAAAGCGAACCACTAGAATGAGCTTTCAACAACCACATTTATCGGCATAAACTTTCAGTAAAGAATATAATCACCGGGCTTTTATTCGATAAAACTGAAATATTTTTTTTTATAATAAAATAATCATGATATAGAATAATTAAATATCGACTTAAACAAATGGCATGTACAAATGAAAAAAATGCAGATTGATGAAACAAACAGGCAATATAAAATCTTTTTGAATTTTTTTGTGACAGGCGATATTTGTTAACATATCAGTGTCAGACAATATTTCGGGCGTGATGTAAAAAAATTATGATCGTCGATATCCAATGGATATGATATTATGCAAGCGAAGGAATTACTTGAAATAAATTCCTAAAAATGAAAATTCAAAAAAAAAAAAAAAATTCAAAAGGAATGAGAAGCCATTGTGCTCGGATCAAGAAATTTGATACCCCCTTCTACGATGCGGCGGTTTAATTAGTATATCTTGTTAATGACTATGTCGAAATTTTCCAGAAAGCCCTTGAAATTGAATCAATATGCTGCGTATAATAGAAGAGCTTTTTACGAATATGTCAATTTTCACCCAGATAATTTTGAACTAGATTTAGCTGACTTTCAACTAATGATTTACTCTGAGGACTTTCAGGAGGGACGTGAAATGCACTTTTCATACGCAGGACTCCGGAACGTAATCAATGAAACGAATTCGAAATACTCGATAGGATTATGATATACGCCATTATTATTCATCGTTTTAATACGAAACATAATGAATTTATAATTACTAATTTATGTTTACATATTATATGTCTGCTCAGTTTTATGTTTCCAACCAAAAAAAAATACATCAAACAAAATGCTTTATTAGATTTATTTATATAAATTCCTCTTTGTATAAAAAAATAATGGATATTAATTAACAGTTGTATTTCAAAAGTATGCACATGTCGATATTGCATTCAAGCAACCCATCTTGTTCTGATTGTGAGTATATAAAAACTTTTTCAGGCACTCATGCATAATTAATCGCGATTTATAATTGCACAGATATAGACGTGCATATCTAATAAATCAAACAAGATGGAACATCCAAACAGTAATTCCATTGTAATGCAATTACTTTCACACAATTTACTTATGCTAAGTACTGTAGAATCACTTAACTTTGAATACTGAACCAAATTAAGTTATGATCATTTTCTAGAATATGCTTTTATATTTTTTTGCTTTGATTATACGTATTTAAACGTTCTTTACATTTTTTTGATCTAATTGTTTACAATATACGTTGAAGAGATGAAAAATTAATATATTTTATTTTATTCGTGGGAGAAAAAAAAGACTAAAATATGTTTTCGTCAACTTAAGGAGAAAATTATCCACCGATAAGAATAGGACTTTCGCGGAAGACGAGAAAATCATTTAAGAGGATTTGAGTATTGTAAACCCACTTGGAAAATAATCCTATAGATAAATACGATACACCAGCTAAAAAAGAAAAAACTTACAGAAAGGAATCTAAAGATTGTCAAGCGAGAAAAATGGTAGAATAAAAAATTGTATAGGTAAATCATTTAACATCAAAACATTGAAGATCTTAGAACTATAATAGTACACCATCTCGTTTTCCAGTCGAGAAAGCACTGAGAATATAAATTATATATTTGCATATGATCAGCGCAGCATACCAGACGTACGCGTTGAAATATAAGTGACTTATAGCTTCAAATTCGGTTTTGAAGTTTAAAAATGTATGGAAGAGAAGATATTAAACGATCTCAACTTTTTATTTTCTTTCTGGGATATCAAACTACCATTTTTTAATATGGATATAACAGACCTCTTTTTGTGTAAACATTAGTCACTTTTAGTCACTATTTTGGTCAAAATTAGTCACTTTAAGTCATTTTTTAGATCAAAATAGTCACTTTTATCACTTTTTTGAAGTACATTATCCCGTGGCAGCCCTGTATACTCGGTTCAATGTGTGCAGTGCACTCCTTTGTTTTACCAACTGTTTACCAACAACACTGTTTGGCGTTCTTTTATTACGTAAAGCTTTATGACCCTTCCTCCTTGATTGTTACAAAACTATTATTAATTTGTTTTTTTTTTTCGCTCTAAATACAATATTTTTACTGTACTAAGAAAAATAACTTCATGTTATTTGTGGCTAATATAAAGTTGAAGAATTTAAAGTAATACTAGAAAGATATCACGATGTGAAGGGATTTCAAGGGATTTCTAAATATTTCAACGGTTCTAATGGAATTTTAGAGACTTTAGTGTCTTTTGAAACGTTCAAAGTGAATGTATGTGAACGTGAATCGATGTACAGGTTATATTAGTTGAGTGTGCTGATGAATAATGCAAAAATTTCTATTCGTATGGACGAAGAAAAGAGTAAAAATTGGAACACGTGCAGTGTGTAACTGCGTGTGAGTTGAAACTGGCCAAAGGTGATTTTCAGAGGAGTCAAGAGAGGTTTTCCACTCGAAGAAAATCAACATTTTTCTTTCCATCCTCATAAACGGGTCACACTTTGGAGACGGAAGACAGTTCCCTACTTCTGTAAACCCGGATTTAGTGTCTGACATAAACCAAAACCATGACAGTTCTGACACCGAATGATACTAATTTCGAAATACCATTGGGTAACTGCATTAGAAAAATACGAGTTTCAACGCTCTTTTCACTTGTTGTTCGAAATAAAATAACTTCTGCGTGAATAAATTCTTGTAAAAGTCGTGTTTCTGTAGTGTAAGACCACAAGCGGAACAAATAGTCGTAAACGTAATAGGGGTTGCACTTGGTAGGAGAAAAATTTCCCCTCTTTTGCTCATTACTTATCCTGAAAGTAACACAATTCAGATCAAGGAATAAAATTTCATTCGCTTCATTTATTACTGATAAAGTTACCTAATTTTAAAAACCTTTTTAAGTTAGTCAAAAACAATGATTTCCTGGATACTATAATTAATTGCAAAAATGTTTAAGCCTTATATTGAACTAAAAAAGTCGAAAAAAGTGAGCTTTTTTTAATCTGCACGATTTATAGCAATCGCGTGCGAGGACTAAAGATTTAATCTTCATAGAGGTGGTTCGAGACGACACGCAAATGTTCAGAAAATCAATAACCCTGTATAGATAAGCCTTTTAAGTTTGAAAATTTATAATAAAGGTTCATTAAGAGCAAATGTAGTTTTCCTAATGTATTAATAAACATTTAGAAGTATTAAATCAGCTCACATCGATGGACTGTGAGAGCAGACTTCACATTTTCAAAATCAAAGTAATAACAAATATTTATGTATCTCAAAACCTCGCAAATCCGCTGTTTGATGGCTCATGAACTTAAATTCAAGATAAGATTCCCAAGATTACGTTTCCAAACTTTCCAACTTTTATCGAATTTCTCTAGATTCAATCCAAGTTCCATTGCATAAATAATCTCAAGTTGAATTTATTAGAAGTAGAATTTTATAAGCTTTTAAATGGTGTTTGTTCCGCGCTTTTAGAGAAAGGCCTTCAAGAGTCTCTAAGATATCGGAAAACTCATTTGAAGTTTGGAGATGCTAATAAGGCGGAAGGAAAAAGAAAAAAGACATTAAATTTCTAAAAGGGTTAAATTATGCAGGCTGATTGGCAGACAGGAACTGCAGGATCATGCTATATCGAGTTAATTCGCCCGAAGCAGAAACGTGTCTATCGTCCTTAATGTGTACTCTGTCAATTACTTCGCTTGTTATTCCGATCATATATTGATAAATGAACATTCCAGAAGTTTAGAATTCATATTATCATTAGCAGACATTTTCTCACAACGCGTAGTATTTGAAATAATTTAGTAAGCATCTGAAACTGAAGATCATATAACACCAAAGACAACAAAGCTTAGTCTCTAATCAAGTTGCTAAGCCGAACAACGGCTTTAGGATATTCAAATTCTTCTTTAATCAGTTACTCTAAAGCTCTTTGACGTTAACGAAGTTTAGCATGCGACTGCTTACATTAAATTTCACACTAAAGCAAGAGGTTCTATATTTCTTCATCCCTTTCGATGGTATTGTTAGCTTTCCTGCTTTGTTTGTATTTTCTCAAGCGTATGTACCACTGTGTCTTACAGAAGCACTGCAATTAGACTGTAAGTATCATGCAGTCTAATTACCTTTGTTAAATGATCCATTAACCCAATGCTGTAGTAGAAATACAAAAGAAAGTCAAGAAGGAAAAGTTTATTTCCTTTCTTTATTTTCTCGTCATTCCATAATTTGAGCAAATATAATTTAGACATATCGGAAAAGCATACAAACAAAACCAGACATATGGAGCATAATAATTTTCCTTTATAATAATCGATTATTCAATCGATTATTTCCAGAAGGGCTACTAATTGAACATCGCTTAGTACTGAATTCGAGACTGAATTTAATAATTCAGATTTGTGTCTATATGACATTATCAATATACGACCCTTCTGCACAATTTTTTATTTAAAACAATAAGTAATATTTTGTTTTTTGTTATTTACATCTAAAATAGCGAACTACAAGAACAAAGTTCCTTTTAGAATTGCTAATTGCCTTTTCACTTCATTTCTAATTTTGGAACGAGTCCAAAAGTCTGCAGCAGTCTATTTATTCCGAACTTTTACATATGTCATCAAACTTTGTTTTGTTTGTAAACATTCACGCATGTCTCTCTGACCAATAAGGTTAACCGAAATTCGAAGTTAAATTCAAAAATACTGCCTTCTTACATAGAATCTTAAACATTTCCAACTGCTGGGTGAAATATTTAACAACGAAGTTTACGGGAATAACAGAAACTAAAACACTTGCGCTTGCCAGGAAGCAAAAGTTTTAAAACTAAATGTGGATATTAAACTTATCATAAAAACGAATTCAAATGAATAACCATATGTTAAATATCTAAGCATATTGGATTCTCTTTCCCTCTGGATAATTTTCTTTCACAACAGAAGTGTTCTATTTATTCTTATTGGATTTTGTTTCCCAGGCCCATTTTAATGATTTATTTCATTCAGAAGCATTCCTCTCTACACTTTCCAATATTTTATAACAGTAACGACAAAGGAGAATTTATTGCACCCTTCTATAACTTTTCTCTCTTTTTAATTCAAGTTTTCATTTGGGTATTTTTCGTCTTTTCGTTGCTTTTCACTTCTTCAGCTTTCCTTTTAATCCTTCCTACATCTACCATCTTTGCACAATAGAAATTTAGTCAAGTTTAGTCTTGCTGCCCTCCAGCATTATAATTAGACAAATGTCTCGCGTGGCTTTACTACCTCAACTCTATTAAGACTTGCAGCTTCTCAAAGAGCGAATTGCTAGCTATTATGTTGCGATGTTAATAATTTTATTATATTAATTTGTGAATCTAACACTACTTTCAGGGTACCATTTACCTGCAAAAAAATTAACCTTTGTAGTGTAAAAATTACCCT
>JAUESH010024410.1:0-11658 GCA_032275165.1 Synergus magnus
ATGTAGATTCCACTCCCAATAGCGCTCAACTCTCAGTCATACTTCTTATATAAGATAAATTTACTTATAATTCAACAGTTACGTCCCAAGAGACTCGCATACACCATTTATTAAAATAATTAAGTGAGACTCTTGGTTTTAGATTAGAACGGAAAAGGTTTTACAACTGGGATGAGGATAATTGATCGATTGTCGGAAATACGAATGCACAGTTACAACTAAATATGGATTTATTCAAATAAAAGGAAATTACATAAGTTTGGCTTGATCAAAGGAAATGAATTGAATTGGAAAAAAGGGAAGAATTGAAAGGAAACTCGTCGAAACTGTTGATCGTCTCCGTATCGTCAGTCCTCCCTTAAAAAAAGAGATTCATGAGATATTGAGCCGTTGAAATTATGAAAAGTGAAAAATTTAATTTAAAGAATTTGTTATTTACCTTTGTTTCTTGATGTTTGTTCCTTGAATCAAATATTGCTCGTCAGGTTTGATAGGTGTACCAGAAACTGCGAAAATGAGGTGATGATCCCTTGTCTTTCACCGGAGTTAGATTTACTCAGAGATTAGTCTAAGATTTGGATTTGGATTTCCGCACTGAACTTTCGGGCAGATTGGTTGAAATGACAGACCGATTGACCGGGTGATTTATTGACAGCGTAACTCACTTTCGGACCGACTGACAAATTGACTTCCGGACTGACGAACTGGCGAACTGGAAGTAAACTGTAAACTGTAAGTGCATGCCTTCTGTCATGTTTTGGCAAGAGGGCACCGAGGGCATTGTAGATATCGCAGTATTGCAAATTTCGACAGAGATTCTGTTTGTCTTCCTGTAACATAGGGATTCTAGGAAAAGAGTTGGGATTCAATTTGGGTAAAAGGGGAGATATAGACTATCAAGTGATTATAAAACATAATTTCGTTGTGTTGTAACTAATACATGTGAGGTTTGCTTCGTAGTAGTTTGCGTAATTGGTTGATTGTACATTTTAGGAAATCGTAAATTGAGTCTATCGGAACTAAAGTATGTCAAATGAGATGTGTACAAAAAGTTAATGATCGTAGTTTATGTGACGCGGAGTTCAAGGTTTAGGTGACGAAACGGTGCTGAAACTGGTAATGATCAAGCATAATTATTATTATGAAATTTTGTGAGAAAAATATAATGTTCTATATAATATTTATAAGGGTATATTAAGTATTCGTATGTTTGAATTATTTATGGGTAAATGTTGTAAAAAGTAATTAATTATAATTAGTGACCTTGGCAGACACAATGAAGGACAAATATCTATTATAATAATAGTTGCGGACGTCACGGAATGTGACAAATAGTATGAAGAGTTATTAATTATAATTAGTGACCTTGGAGGTTACAATGAAAGTCAAATACCTATTTGTTTATAATTATAATAACAATTGCGGACGTAGCGAGACGTGACAGATATATGCGGAATTTTATTAGCTTTAATTAAAAAGAAACATTCAAATCGGTTGAGAAACAGCTTCTGAATATCCATTTGACTACAGACATTTTGTTTGCCTCACTGTGTGTCGTAAGCCGAGTAAGGAGAAGGGACTCAATTGGAATCAGGTGTAAGTTTTGCAGGAATGGAAGATCGCCCCGCCTGCGCTTGTCGACCGACCCCACCTAGGTATTTTCTGTTTCCTGATTAGTCCAAGCTCCCACTATACTTACCTCAATTTTGTAACTCAACGCCTTAAAGTCGCGCCAGGTTAAGACAGAATATGTTAAAGGGACATTACCATACACTTTTTCGGGTCGGAATAATCAACTTTGTAGAAAGTATCCTATTGGAAAGTAATCTATAATTGGGCCATAGTCATACTTTTGCTAATAAGAATACTTTTTTTTCGGACGTTCCAGTGAGCAGCAAACGTGCACGCCAGCAAATGACAATTTTAAAAAACGATTTCCACGAGTCTGCGGAAAAAACTCTATAAAAAATCATTTTAAAAATTGTGTAAAATTTTTTTCTTGTAGTTGATTACCTAAAATGTATGTCAGAAAAATGTTGGGATCCAAAATTTTTTTCTTTACTAATTTATCAATCCCATAATACTGTTAAAATTTTGAGAATGACAATATCTTACTTTAATTTTTTTTTTCTTATTTTTTCCCACTTTTTGAGAATGACAATATCTTACTTTAATTATTATATTTTTTTTTCTTATTTTTTTCCACTTTTTTAAAATTTTAATTACAGTCATTTATTAGGGCAAGCGTATTTTCTCAATTGTGCTATTGTTATCCTAATCTAGGGAACATTTGACTAGCTATAATTTTATTGTGGTACTATAGCTTAGGATAGGCAT
Source organism: Synergus magnus (assembly GCA_032275165.1). Taxonomy (NCBI): domain Eukaryota; kingdom Metazoa; phylum Arthropoda; class Insecta; order Hymenoptera; family Cynipidae; genus Synergus; species Synergus magnus. The sequence continues at coordinate 2,338 of JAUESH010024410.1, forward strand.
CCTCATTAAAGCCTCTTCCTTTATTATCATCCTAAGATAGCTTGACCCTGAACATCTAAAGATTTTGCTAACCTTTAAGTTTTACTCACTCCAACCAACCTCTGGGAAAACCCAAAATTGTGACGTCAAGCGAAGGAGTGACTTACCACCTCTACCCTAGAATTGTAACTAATAGATATGCTCTGATTCTCCTTGCACCTCCCATGTGGGAGTTTACAGATTTGGCCTTATTTAAAGTTGGGTGCTACCTAGAATCCGGCTAGACATACCAATCAGAAAAACCTATGGAAGAAGTGATTGGGTACCAGTTAGACTACCTCTTTTGCTTCGACTTGGTAATCTATTCACCTCTAAACAGAATCCGAAGGGATATTCTAATCAGGAACTTGTGAAATCTGAACTAACCTATAATAGTAATTTATTTACTTTATAAAAGAGTTGATAGCGGTCAGTGCGAAATGGATCGTAAAAACGTACACAATGTAAAAAACCCTACATCATTAAAGTCTACTATTTGAAACTCTATTCCAGGAAGGCCAGTTAGCGGATTAAAGGCTGGCCAGTATTGTGAAAAGGTAAAAATTGACATAAAATGCGATTGCTTTCTCGTCTAGACATTAGCAAAAAATATAAAATGGTATTCCAAAATTTCAAACAGTTGTAAAAAGAAAGTTATCCCTCAAAAGTAATGAAAAACTTCCTGTCCGCAAGATGTCATTATCGAGATGAAGCTCACTATTTGAAAATCAGTTGCAGGGTTTACATCGTTGAATCTTTGACTTGAATTATTTTTTACGAAATTTTCTTGGTGTAATTTTTAAATCAAAGCAATATTTCAATTTAAGTGAAGTTTGGAACAAAGAGTGAAGTAATGGCACCTAAAGATTCACCAAAAAGTACGTCGGAAAGTTCATCACCAGAAAGAAGTTCCAAAACAACTGGAAAGCCGATTAAATTGAGTTTAAAATGGAAATCCCTATTACAACACATATTTGTCATTTCAACTTTATCGTTTTTATAGTTTTATTTCGCAATGCTGATCTAGATTGGGTCTAGCCAACCCAATATTATTTCTCTGTTCATATCATATAAAATATGCATACTGTTAATGAACTTAGAAGTATTAAACAACGGAGGAAAATGGATATTTAAATGTAGATATTCAATTGCAAGATACTGTGATACAATATCTCGATGTTACCACATACCATGTGGGTAAAAATACATTTCCATCCTGAGGACGCCCTAAAGACATCCTTAGGATGTCCCTGTCAGTCCAATTGATGTCCTAAAGACTTCTCATGTACAAAAGACGTCTTTGGGACATTAATTGGACTGACATGGTCGTCTTAGAATTCTCAGGGTTCAGGATGACAATGTCTTTTTGCCCACTGGGTAGTATCTATCACAAGTAGAAAATATTGTCGTTTAGAATTACTAGATAAATTTGTATAACCAGCCTCAAAATCTATAGATACTCATTTAATTGTGCGCATGCGCATATGTATAATTCGAGGCGGAACTTTCACTGACGCGACACAGCGTCAATTTGTGATCTTGTTTATATTTTCTGGCATTCTGCCAAAAATACACGGCGAAAAAGTGTCATGAAAGGTGTCCAGGGGCCACGGTGGCGCTGACTGTTCATGAGGCCTAAATGCATTGAGAAAAAAATTTTATGAAAAAAAAAATGGAGTAGAAACTACCATTTGAATTTACATGGAACTTTTGCAGATTTTCCGAATTAAAACTTTTAATTCTATCATAAGTAATTATTAATTCTGAAAATTTTTTCGTTTCCGTAAAACATTGAATACGCATTTTTGATCATTATGTAGACATTAATTATTTTAATTATTGTTCCATTTTCCTGAAAAATAAAAAAAAAAGTTGAATATCACAGATACTCAGGTATAGTATTTCAGATACTGTAGTTTAATACCACAGGATATTCGTATTTAGCATCTAAGATACTCAGACTTAATATCTTGGATATTCAGTTTGAGTATCTAGATGGCTATTTTATTATAGTTGCCGTAATTAAAAAAAAAATTTGGTATCAAAGATGGTCATTTTACTCTCTGGGATATTCAAAGTAATCCCCCCAGATGGTCCAATCGATACTTCGCATGTGAAAATCTGAGAAAGATTATTAGTTTTAGCTTATTATAGTAGAGACAGCACTTCCTGGGGTTCGATTATGTAACTTTTCGCTTTTCGCTTTTTGCCTTTCGCTTTTTCCAAATTTACGCTATTTCCTTAGTCCTGTAAACACTTGCTTTTATTGTAAAATGTATAATTAGTAATTATAAATATAATGCTTTGTGAAATTTACTTCCCTGAACTGTCCTTATCTGAAGTATCATTAAAAGAATATTATTTTAGGGTTATTATTGTGAAATAATTTGTTTACTTTTATATGCAAATATTAAATATCAATTAATATAATTAAAGAATAAGAGAAACATATTTACCTGTTATACATTAGTCTGTTATACTAACCTCGCGGATTATATTATAAATTTTAATTTTTTGAAACACTTATTTTACTCTTGCACTAGTTTCACTGCACAAACAAAACTTTACGCATAAAAAGTCCGGCGGGATCCTGATTCATCGATAAATAAATTTAAGTGTGGGAAAAGTTAAAATTTTGTGATGTTTAAAACGTCAAAAGTGACAGGACTAAGGAAATAGCGTAAATTTGGAGAAGACGAAAAACGAAAAAGTGAAAGGCGAAAAGCGAAAAGTTAGACGCACATCTTGAGAACTAAAGTTAATTTTGTAAATTAAAGCTAGATTTATAGGGACATTTTAATATCGTTAAGGGGTTAGTCGCAGTCAGGATTTTGAAAAAATCGATTTTTGGGTTCTTGTATTTTCTTGTAATATACAATACATCTTGAAAATATTCTGTATAATATTTTGAAGTCGATCCGAAAAAAATTGACTGAGTTATCTTTCCTCGATTCCCGCCCGGAATCTGCGAGAATACGGCAATACAACGCACATTGAAACTTTAAATGCGTTTTTCTCAAAACCATGTTTTTGAAAACGGTGAACAGGATTACTCGAAAACCGCTTGACCGATTTACTTCAAACTTTGCAGGCTTCTTTAATGTATGAAAGTACGGTGTTTTGTGGTAGCTTTTTTTTCATTCAAAACTTTTTTTTTTATCGACAAAAAACGTGTAATTTTTTTGACGAAAATCGGATTTTTAGGTTTGAATGGTCACCATTTTGTCAAATTTTTTTTTTTTTTTCAAAAAGCTACCACAAAGCACCGCAGAAACTAATAAACTAAAGAAATGACCAAGAATTTTTAATTTAGATAACCCGCTGAGGCCCAGGACTGTCAACCGCAGAACGCCTTTCGCAAAACATCCTCCGACAGACTATGTGTATCTCCTACATTTATGAATATTTTTTATGAAACTTGGACAAAATATCAATAAATATATATACTTTCTAACGTTAAATTATTTAAAAAGATATATGCATATAGCGAATAGAAAAAAATTCCCAAAAAATACGCTTTTTTTCCTCCTCTGTCTGCGACTAACCCCTTAAAGGAGTAGAATAGTTTATAGGAAACTATAAAGAATGATTTATCTGACAGTATGTTTGACTATGAGTACTCGATATCAGGCCCGTTTTTTGTCCTGAACGTGTTTTGAGACAGTTTTTGACACCAGGCGAGGTCTGTCGTAAAATCAATTTGCGTCATGCGATTAGATCATCCTTAGGTGACACTTGTGGATCAAGGGCTTGATCTAATTGAAGTAGAGACTATTAATTAAGTAAGATTAGGTTTGCACAAGGGATCCGCGATGTGCGCAAGACTCTCAGGAGCTCAGATCGACGACTGAGTTCGAGCAAAATTTGATCGCTTTCCGACGCGGAACTTTTGTCTCTCGTTTCGAAAACCGAATAAAAGAACTTATAATTTTTGTTGAGAATTGAACCGACTCTCCGAGATGATCGCATCGATCCTTATATAACTATTCAATACAGTCAATTCCCTTTACCATTATCCTTTACCATTTTTCCTTACCATGACTTCCCTTTACCATTTCTCTTTAGCATTTTCCTCTACCATTTCATTTTACTATTTCCGTTTATCATATCCCTTTACCATTCCCCTTTACCATTTCCCTTTACCATTTCCTTTTACCATTTCCGTTTACCATATCCCTTTACCATTTCCCTTTACGATATCCCTTTACTATTTCCCTTTACAGTTACGTCAAAAATTGAAAGTGTCAAGATATCGAATCTATTAGTTGCTTACCGAACCTAGATAACGTAAAATATTGAAGTGTCGGTCAAGAAACTAACATAAACCGCCATCTGTTAGAAACTTATGGAACTTACAAATTTGTTCTATAATAAACATTTAATTTGCAATAAAAAAATATTGAGGTCATTAATCGAGATAAAAACTATCCTATGCCTCAAGTTGGACCAAATTACACACACTATACAAAATTTCATCAAGATCGGTTAAGAAGTTTCGGAGTTTAGTGGCCATAAACATCGTGAGACGAGATTTTTATATATACATATAAAGATTTGTAGTAGTAAATAGAGACCCAGTAGGAACAAGTGGCAAAGGACGTTTTTGGTCAAATTACTTTTCAAAAACATTCAATGTTTCAAAGACATCCTAAAGCGGGTTTGGAGCATTGAATGTTTTTGGAACATCCCAGTGGGGTGTCTCTCGGACATCCTTAAATTTGGTGCACATTGTGATAAGGACGTCTCTGGGATATTCAAGATTTTGTGCCCACTGCGATAATTTGACTGGGGAGCAAGCAGGATGAGAAAAATGTTATGAATGTTATTAATACGAGGGATGAAGACTTCTTAACTAACTTATGTATCCATAGACAATTTTTATTAGACAAAAAATAACACTTTAAAAATCTATAAGTAATGAATTTAATTTAACGATAATAATTAAGAAATAAGTATGTACAAAAATAGAAAAAGTACTATAATAATAATACTAATAATAATATCTCTGCAGTCGTATGTGACGGTACGTCCGGAAAATGGCTTTAGGGTGAAAAAAATCGATTTTCAGGTTTACGATGCTATACACAGTTTTTGAGATATTCTTTCATAAAAAAAAATGTATCTGAAAAATTGGAATTGTTACTAAAAGTGCAAATTGAGGCGTGAACCACGAATTTCAATACACATACAGTAGGTCCCTTCACTCTGGCGGAACGTCAGTCGTCACATGTAAAGCGTCAAGGTACATCAATGTCTTTTTATTTTAGCATCGCCACTGAAGAACGAAGTTTCTTCAATCAGGTTTTTTTATTGTTTTTATAAAATTGCTAATATCCCTGTAAAGAATAAAAAAAAAGCTTTAGTTTTACACTGTCTAAAAAAATATTTGTATACAAATAATGATGGACTACATAGCCAATACTGCAAAATGATCAGTCAAGAAAATCAACGAAAACTATTCGAATCTTTACTCATTTTTATCGTGCAATCTAATTAATATTTTGCACCTTTTTTACTGTTCTTAAACAGTCTGAATACGATTTTTTTTATTTTTGCAAAAAAAATTGTTTAAAAATATTAATTAATTATAGAAAATGCAGTTGACCCGAAAAACTTTAGAATACTCACTTCTATAGAAATCGGTCCATGAATCCAAATTCTAAAAGAAAACCGATAACTCTGTCAAAAAATTGTTTAAGGCTGTTGGAGCAACGGACAAAAAAATGTAAATAAACAGAAAAAAAGGCGAAATCTGTAGATCACTCTAATATGTCATATAGTTTCGAGATTCATAGATTTTTGGCTCTAAAAATACACTGAAGTGTCGTTTGGCCAGGGTGGGTTTTTCTGACGGCACGATCACCGCTAACTCCTTATTTTTTTTTTTTTAAACGTACGAATTTGCTAAAGTGACAAAAGCTTCGGGAGGAATAGAATCGTGGGAGACGGCGGACATTTTTTGACACGAGGCAGAGAACAAGAGTACGTGCGCGGAATACTTACTCGGAGCAGTTCGGAGAGACATAGGCATAGCAATTAGCATAGCACTACACTCGCGTGGATGACTGTAAACATTCGTAGAATTTATCACTTTCAGGGTGGCGTCTCATCTATCCGGAATGCGTTGCGTTTTTGCGCAAAACCATGAGAATGAGAGAGACGCACTAATGCTGCTATCTCTCTCACTCTCATGGTTTTACACAAAAATGCAACGCATTCCGGATACATGGGACGCCACCCTCACTTGGAAACTCGAAGCACTTACGAAAATCGCGTAAAAATATTTGAGAAAATAATCTTGACAGCTCTGCTGTTCGTAGTGCAGACGCAGCGATATTGTACATTAGAAATTGGGTTGGGTCGTATCTAGAGCTGGAAAATTCTCGGTAATTTAAGAACTTTACTGTATGTTACCGAGAATTTTCCAGCTCTAGATGCGACCCAACCTCTAATGTACAATATCGCTGCGTCTGCACTACGAACAGCAGCGCTGTCAAGACTATTTTCTCAAGTATTTTTACGCGATTTTCGTAAGTGCTTCGAGTTTCCACGTGAAAGTGATAAATTCTACGAATGTTTACAGTCATCCAAACAAGTGCGGTGCTATGCTAATTGCTATGCCTATGTCTCTCCGAACTGTTCCGAGTAAGTATTCCGCGCACGTACTCTTGTTCTCTGCCTCGTGTCAAAAAATGTCCGCCGTCTCCCACGATTCTATTCCTCCCGAAGCTTTTGTCACTTTAGCAAATTCGTACGTTTAAAAAAAAAAAAATAAGGAGTTAGCGGTGATCGTGCCGTCAGAAAAACCCACCCTGGCCAAACGACACTTCAGTGTATTTTTAGAGCCAAAAATCTATGAATCTCGAAACAATATGACATATTAGAGTGATCTACATCAATTTTTAGTTTTTTAAAAATGCTCCAACAGCCTTCAAAAAATTGAAAAAAATATTTTTAAGCTCAAATATTTTAATAATTGCTTATTCTAGCACCAATGAATAGGCCTGATACAAAAAATAAACAATTTTAGAATATTTTTGCAAAAAAAGTTTCTTCTATCAAAAGTGACCTTACACTGAGAAAAATGGATCATACGATTCAGGACTGCGATCCATAGATATTAAGTCGTATAATCTAGATTTTGAGTTTTATAATCCAGGATTTTAAAAATTAACCATTAAATTAATGGTTTAACATCTAAGATCGTTGTCCCATAGTTAACCTTCCAAGATGTTAAACGGTACAATCCATTTTTCTCGGTGTAATATAGAGAATCACCCATATATTCTAGGGCTAACAATTTTTATTTTTATATGACTGATAGGTATTTGAGAAGTGAGGGCAAAGACTTACTTATTTTTGTTGTGCAATCCGCGGAGATGCATAATGCAATTGTGCTTGCGAGAATACACTTTGTGGCACAATCTACATTTATAGATAAATTCCGAGTGTTGGTGTTTATGTCTAATGACTGCTTGTTCATTAGAAAATTCTTTACCGCATTCATCACATGAATGTATCCGAGGTTTTAATACTTTATTAATTTTCCTTGGTTCGGTCGCTGCTGAAGTCGAAGCCTCAAGATTCATCTCCTCTGTTTCCTAATAAAGAAGAAATTAATGGAAAATTTATAAAAATTTGCAAATACTTAGGCTCAAATACTACTACTCTCAGTAATCTGAAGGAATCTAAGTCCTCCTAGTATTATTAATTTCTGTAAAATTATTCTGTAAAAATTATTAAATAAAAATCATTTTAAATTATAGGATTTTTCAGTTTCCTCGACCCTGATTCCAGTTTGTTTAGGTATTAAAGCCAAACATTACTGGGACAAAATAGAGGACCGTTTCAAATTATAATAAGGTATGTGCTGAATCCAAATCTGACTTCTGTTTTAGTCACTGGGATGTTATTCTCTTCGTTTCTTGATGCAGAAAAAATTTCTAAAAAGTTTATAGATCCAGCTGTAACTGTTCGAAAGATACATGGCAAAGAAGTTGTCTCTTTCTATAGAGTTGCCAGTTTGACGGCTTACAAGTACTTGAGGCGAATCATTGTACTGTTTCTTGTGTCTCATTACATTAAAGTCTACAATATTCACAGAATTTACAGTATTTACAAAGTTTAAAATACTTGGAATAAATAAATAAATAATAAATTTTGATAATTAAAAAAAATTCTTGTAAATAACTGGGTATTTAAATTTTTACGATTTTTCCGTACAAGTTTGAGCCTATGGCAGCAGCTGGGAAAACAATTTTAAAAATATTTGAATAGCGTACACAAAAACTATGAAAATTTATCTTTCAAATGAGACCAAGCGCTTTAAAAATACAAATTAATATTTTCGGAGTTATTAACATTTTTCTAAACATCGAAATTTGAGGCTTTTTGGCAATATCTTTTTATAAAATAGAGATTTTAACTTCCCCTTTGGCTTATTAGACGCAGAATTTTATTAGCTTTGGTAATGTTTTGGAGAAATATTTTTCAATTAAATATTATAAAAATTAGAGAACTTTAAGCAACTGCTAAAAAACAGACTTACTGACAATTTCCGACGGTGGTGTATAATAAATAATAATAATAATTTATTATAGTATTTATTATTTATTTATTTTATTTATTTACTTATTCCAAGTATTTTAAACTTTGTAAATACTGTAAATTCTGTGTATACTATTAATATTGCAAATATTGTAGACTTTAATGCAATGAGACACAAGAAACAGTACAATGATTCGCCTCAGGTACTTGTAAGCCGTCAAACTGGCAACTCTATAGAAAGAGACAACTTCTCTGCCATGTATCTTTCGAACAGTTACAGCTGGAACTATAAACATTTTTGAAATTTTTTCTGCATCAAAAAACGAGGAGAATGACATCCCGTTGACTAAAAAATAAATTTATTTCAGTTCAATATAAGAACTTTTGTAAAACCATTTTTTTTCGTGTTTTTTAGTTTTTTTTATTACCTCAGGAACTGTATGAGATATCAAAAAAACCAATGGAATTCTGCGTTAAAAAACGCATCGAAATCATGTTTTTCTTTCCGTTTAAAAAATGTTTTCACCGTTTTATCATTCGATTTGTGATTTTTCGAAAAAATGTTAACAAAAAATCTCAAAAACCTGAAATACTGGGAAAAAACAGAGGTGTCAGATTTGGATTCAGCACAGAAAACTACTCTGGAAATGATATATCTCATTCCATGAACACATAGATCATATTTTTCATAACATCTAAATTGAAAATTCGACTTTCGATGCCTTCACAGCGGGGCGAAAGTAAGAGTTTCAACCC
>JAUESH010024662.1:0-11610 GCA_032275165.1 Synergus magnus
AAGGTAAAAACGATAATTTTAGGTAAATTACTGGAGCTGTACTCAAAAGATTTGGTAAGTAAATTATTAAAATATATTTCTCCTGTATCACGAATTGAAGGAAGCCTCATAAATTTTGCTTATCGTAAGATAGAAATCCGTCATATAATAATAGTCTAACCTCCAAACTATCTTTTTACATCAATGCGTTAATATAATTTAAAGATTGTCATCCATAACATCACTCGAAATGTTGCTTAATTATCTAATTGTTATTTTCTAAAACATACAGTTTATTGTATTTTTCTTTATTTCAGGAAAAATGTCAAAAACGGGACCATGTACGTATACTCCTGAAGATTTAATTAAGGCTGTAAAATCTATTCGTGAAGATGGTTTGTCGCTAAAGGAGTTACCAGAAAAAGGAAGTTAAAAGCCAAAGACACTAATGACAAAGAAAATCAGTTTTCAAAAAGTACCGATTCTACTGATTCTGCTGAAGCAGTCAAAAGAAGACGAGGACGACCATCTAAGAATTCGGACTACAGAAAAGCTGATAATTTATTAATTTAATACAGATTATTTATTTATAAATGAAAAATAATTTATAAAAAATGTTTCTCTTGACTATTCACTTCTAAGTTATAATAATAAAGTTCAGTTTAATATGATTCTTTAACTATTTCGCTTTCATATGACTGGGGTGCCAAGAATTGGGTCAACCCCTGCCAAGAATTGCGTCAAACCTGCCAAGAATTGCATTTTTACGCTCGCGAGCTTATTTTAATTATTTTTTCTGTTTCTAATAAATATTAAGGTAAATAAAGCTCAGCATTTGATTCCCTATTAAATTTGCAATGTACATACTATTGTTACATTTATCACACATACAATTTTTGACATTAATTTCTTTCTCAAAGACTGAAGTTTGCCTTAACCTGCCAATAATTGGGTACCTTACCCTAGGTTTCGAAGAAATGAAACTGTAAAGGCAATTTTATTTTATATTATATTTTCTTTTTTAACCCTTAAGGGGAGACACCACTGAAATTTCAACCTGTTTAAATTTAAATGGCTCAAGGGTGTTGATTTCTTTATTTTACAACATTATTTTCGACGTAGAATGACGTCACGTAGTCAAAAAATTATAGAAAAGTTTTTGAGATGTTTAGAATTTTTATTTTTGCAAGTATTCAAGTTATCGGCAAATCCATTCGAGAATTTGTTCAAAATCGTGAAAAAAAGTTAACAAAAAAATTGACTGTGTGAAATAACAAAAATTTCCGAAGATCAGTTTTAAAGGCTAAGTTTCAATAATTTCAGTTTAATAAACACTTTCTCGAGGTTCAAAATTTGTCTATATATTGTAATTATGTATTATTTTTTATATGAAAATAAAAAGACTAATTTTTTCTTATTTTCTATAAATGTATGTTTTTTTTTTATTCGTAAAATATGAAAAATGATTTTCAAAATTTGTTCTTTTTGTCTTACTTTCCTTCACATTCTATTCACACGTATTGGCCATTCTTATTGTCGAAATTCACATCCTCAAATGTAACAGAAAACTTCTTTTGAATTTGAATAGAGTAGGGACTCTGAGTTAGCTTCACGCTATATAGCGCGTCGGATCTCTCTTTTTATCTCGTGAGTTAACAAAAGAGGTCCGATCTCTATATAGCATAAATGCTAACTCAGAGTCCCTACCCAGTTTTCTTAGGTAGTACCTATACCTTATTTTCGATATAAGCATCATTCTTTTCGAAAAAATGTAGGATATCTTGAAAAGTTGCACCACATCATTTACTTCCACAGAATTAATCCTTTTTCCACTATCACAACATTTATACATTACATTGAATTGTAGTAAAATAAATGAACTCGAACCATCAGGCATAAAACCTAATATGATGCAGTTACTACCAACTTCATATTAGTGAACTATTTTGACAAAAGCAATGCCGGTTTATAAGAAGTTTATTAGAAGTTTATACTAATCTCACAAATTTTTCTATCATTTTTTTTATCACGTGACGTCATTCTACGACGAAAATACTGTTATAAAAAAATCAACACCCTTGAGCCATTTACAATTGAAACAGGTTGAAATTTCAGTGGTATCTCCCAATAGGTTAAGAGAGAACTGACTTCAGATTTCGAGATTGCTAGAATCTATTTTTGATATAATCGCAATCACTTTTTTATGATGATAAGATTATTTGAATGTATTCTTAAGAATATGGTATACTTGATTTAAAACTGAAAATAACAATCGCTCAACAGGTGCATCTGATTGATTTTTACTTGACATTTAAACATTTAATGCAATGCTATACGTATTTAAAATTTGAAGATGGATAATCACAGTTTAATTTCATTCTTGTTTCTAATTCACATATGAAATTCTTGTAAATGGAGTACATAGAAGCAGTTTCTAACATTATTATTCATGGGAAGGAATACAAATTGTGATGAAAATTTGTATTCCCCCCAATTGCTCCGTATTTTCCTTTGGAATCAATATTCCTGTTTCCTACAACGCTGTGAATTATACTAATTGTAAATCATAAAAACAAAAAAGTAGGCTGCGTTTTAGGTTCTGAAAATGACCACAGAATAGATGGATAGTGCCAGTTTTCTTTCATTGCTGTTTCTAATCGATTTTTGGAAATGGATCCTTAAACTTACTACCGCAGTTTGTATTCCTCACAGTCGACAGTCACTGGGGAAACGTTTGGACAGGCGGTCTGCTTTTAAGTGAAGGTAAAGTCGGTTTGCATTCTCTAAAAATCTAGTAATTGCAAACTTAAGAGTGGAAGTTTATTAAATACAATATAAAATGTCGTGTTACCTAAAATTCTGCAACGCCACTATTCTTTTTATACTTTTTTTAAATGTTAACGGACTATCTACCAATAAAAAATGGCTCAACTATCTCAACATTCACATCAAAAGAAAGATGCGAGTATCTGAAACAGTGTTTATAGTTGGTGAAGATTTGCAGATCCAGGATAACCGAATATCAAACATTATAGCAAGAATCCAGCATGAAATTCCGAGTCAGGTAATCAGTTTACGTCCTTCTAAGACTTCTAAGACTCGGGAGGCTCTAATCCAAGGATTGCTACATCAAAGTTTGGAAACGCTCTTCATCGCGATTCAATTGACAAAAAACAATCTACAAAACTCAGAAAATGCTGATACACTCCAATTTCTCGATCAGTTGTTCGCAAAGAAAGTTCGACCCAAGTGTTTGATGATTGCCATACCCGAAAGAGGAAAACACATTCTCAGTTACGGAAGGTTACTCCACTACATGTGGTCCAACAATTTCCTCGACTTCACAATTCTTGAGGTTGTAGAAAAACCTGAAAAGGGTTTGCACCGGAATCATCGATTAATCAGGACCCTGCATCATTTCAATCCCTTCACTGGAATCTACACAACACAAAAGTACACAAAGAAAACAAAACTCTTTCCGAATAAACTCCTGGATTTGAACAGATTTGAGATGAAGGTAGGATTTTTCCACTTTCTCCCGAATGTCTATCTTAAACACAACTCCTCAGGTTATCCGGTTGATGTTTCTGGACCTGATGCTTTGGTCGCGAAAGCTCTTTCGCAAAAGATGAAATTCAGATTATCGGAAGTTCCATCTCAAATCGAGGGGTATGGTGAAATTCATTGCCATATGGAAAGCAAACGAACTGGACTCATGTATTTACTTGGAAACAACAAAATTCGGTTTATTACAAATCAGGGCGGATGGTCCGCAGGTTGCGAACAGCAAAGTATTGTAAGTAAAAGTAGTGGATCCACTCCAATCTGTGTTTTGATACCAATTTTAGCTGCCAAAATTGATAGCGTATCGCTCACGACGAAATGGATTTACTTCGTTTTACTGGTACTAATGATCCAATTGATCACAATCTGCTTGAATTTCGATAAAGATCTTTGGTCCTGGTACGATATCCTGCGAGAAACTTTAGGATTCTCAGTGCCTCGTGAGCCATCGAAATTATCGGAAAGGATTGAATTTGTATCAATTCTCCTGGCCTTCTCCATATTCTCTTCCAATATCTTCGCATTGCTAACGGACACGAAACTTACGAGGAAGCCTGATAAATCTATCGACACATTGGAAGAATTAAACAGGACAAATCTCATTCCAACGATGGAAGCGAACATTTTGTATGCAATGAGACTACAGAATGATTCCGTTTTTGAAGGATTAGCCAGCAAATCAAGAATTGTTTTGAGAAATGAAGAATGCGTTGATATGCTCGTGCAAAGGAAGAATGTTGCTTGCATTCTTAGAAAATCAACGGCGTTAATTGCAATGAGGGAACACAACGATTCACAAAATAATACTCGGATGAAGATCATGAAGGAATGCGTGTTTTCTGGGCTCAAAAGTATTTACTTCGAGCCCAAATCGCCGTTCGTAAGGGGAGTCGATGCAATTATACAAAGGTTGATGCAGTCTGGTTTGGTTTATCACTGGGAGAAGCAGTTTTCGCCTCCTTTAAGGAAGTCAAATCCATGGGAAAGAGAAGAAGAATTTGAATCAGTTGATGTTCTTATTCCACTGGTTTTCTTCATCACTTTCGGATGTTCTCTTTCGATTTTGGTTTTCATTTGTGAACTGCTGATAAAGTACGTCGAAACACGTATCCATGGGTGTATTGTCTTCTTCTCCCGTGGAGGTGTATTTTTTTAAAAGGTTTTATATTGTCCCCCCCTCCCCAAAATCGTCTGATCTAAACGGTACATTAAGAGACTGAGCAGGAACCTATCAGACGGGCATGATTAAAATAAATGTCAAACAGAACAGAACGAAGAATTTTACAGCTCACAAAGGTTATTATTTTTCAAATTTCATTTAAAATCTTTATTTTATTTTGTAATTTCGGAAGCTGCACAGTATTTCGAGACTTGGCCAAATAATATAGAACCTTAATTTTAAGTACTAATTCCCTTTAAATTTTCTCCCTTTTGTGTAATTTCATCATCGAGTCCAAAATCATCATTCAATTATGGAAAAAAAGACTTCAAGCTTTTATTTGGAATTATTTGAGACGAAAATTGTATTTCTAAAATTATGACTAATTTGAATATTCCCGACTTATTGCTATTCTGATGAGACGAACTGATGATAAGGAAGATTTCTTCTGGTCACAATTTCTCCTGATTCACAATTTGAATCAGCGTCCGGAACTTGTATTCAGAAAGAAGGGAAATCGTCAAATGTCAACCAATCCGAAGAAAACAAAACACTGTCGGTAACTAGGCAGCGACATTGCCAAGAAAGAACAGTGCTCCCAATTCGTGCTCCAAACTCAACTGCGCATGCGTCGCCCTCGGCATCTGATTGGTTATTCCACACGGGCCGCTCTAGAAGTTAATCTATTCGTGTGCAGATTTTTTTGATTGCAATTAACGAAAAAAAGTACTATACATGCGAGCCTTTATATGTGTTTTATATAGCGATACCTTATATAATCTTTATTTGTTCAGAATGAAAGCATGTTGTGTGATTTAAGTTTCTGATAATTCATTCAAACAGCAAATGTTGCTATGGCTTTATAATAAATCACTTTAAATGCATTTGCTTATGCATAAATTCTGAAATCCTTGAAGAGTCTTCTTTCCCAAATTCAATTCCTTCTTTAAAAATAAATTTTCGATTGTTTTGTGACTTTTGAACAGAATAGGTTACTTTTCAACCAAGGGGATGAATTTTTAAACGAATAGTTTATTTTTAAATAAAGAGAAATGGATTTTCAACTGAATATTTAAATTTTAAACCAAAAAAATTCATTTTCAATCAAAAATAGTTTCATTTCCAAAAAAAAAGTTAAATCTTCAATGGAACAGTTTAATTTTCACCCAAAAGAGTTGAACTTTTAACCAAAATAGTAAATCAACGCAATAGTTTATCCGAATGCTAGAATTAACGAATTATAAAAATAACGAATTATTAAATTCTCCAATGTTTTTAATTTCTCGAAATTTAAATTTTCCGAATTATACAATTTTTTAATGTTATTTTAATTTTAATAATTAGGTAGGTTAGTTATTATATATTTATAAAAATTAATTAATTCTATTTTTATGTTTAAATCTTCGAAGAATAATTCGATAAAATAAAAAAAAATACAATACAATAATTAATTTATCTGTCATTTTCGGCAAATATAATTTCGGTAATTTTAGAATTTTTAGGACATACATTATTCGTTATTTTTATAATTCGTTAATAATTGTTCAATTTCGAAATTATATAATTCAATTGTGAAATTCTGAAATTTTAAAATTCGAACATATATAATTCGGTATTTTTATTTATCGTTAATCTCCAATTATAACAAAATAATTGGATTGTCATAATTTGAAAATTGTATCATTTCGGGAATTACAAATTAGAAAACTTTAAATTTCAAGAATCTTATAATGTTTGAAATTTTTATTTCGCCAAATCTCTATTTCCTTAAAGAAATATTTAATATTTTTATTTTCTTTCAAAAATTTAAAATTTCGGCAATTTTTATCTTCGAAATTTTTTCTGCAAATTTTTAGTGTCAGATTTATTTTTTTAATTCGTCAAAATTCCCTGAAAGAGTTTAAGAATATTTCAAAATATTCTCCAACTCTACACTTCCGAATTATTTGACGCATCTAAAATTGTCGTAATTAACGATTATTCGTCACCGAAACGTGTCGTGAATAATTCTGAGATGGAAATAATAACATTTTTTGAAAGAGGTCATGATAATTAACGCCAACTGAAAACTTTCATGGAAAAAGTTTCCCTCCAGTCCTATTTATGGTACGCAGCTTCCTTTCTTTATACTCACTACTTAGAGAAGCAAAAAAAAAAAAAAATTGGTATCCGCAAATGCAACTGGATTTATATCATTAAAAGTGGGACGTAAAAAACTGAGGAAAGGGATAAAACTCTATTGTACTCATTCAGAATGACTAAAGAAAAAAATAATTCATGTTTGAAATCAAATTTGCAAGCAGATAGAGCAGAAGTCGTTTTTATTATCACATCAGTTGTTTAAATTCTTTACTCAGATTAATTCCGAAATTAATTGGATTTAATACCAACTTGTCCATAAGTTTGAAAAATTATATACTATTATTATTATTTTTTTTTACTGATTCTGGTGCTTCGGAAATGCTAAAAAGGAATGGCGTGAAAAAAATGGGGAATATAAAAGAATTGTTCGATTAATGCATTCCACTGAATTGGGGAGAACAGCAGGAAGTGAATAGAGAGGACTAATTACCAAAAAACGTCGACGACGCGCAACTGACCCGTAAATAAAACAATTTAGCCTCCAGCAAGGCTAAGCTAATAAATTAGTGGTCGCATTTTTTATTGTCCCGAAGCTCAAAGTGCGACAACGATGAATTTTCCTCGAAAACTTTAATTGGTGGGTGAGAAATTTTAAAGGTCCATTTCACAAAAATTCAAGGGAGTTCAAAAGAATACAAAGGACTTCAAAAGAATTTGAAAGAATTCAAAAGAATGCAAAAGAATTCAAGAAAATTCAGAGGATTCAAAAGAATTCAAAAATTTAAATCTATTGAGATATCAAATTGAAAATTTCTAAAATTAAAAAAAATATGCTAAGATACGTTTATCTGGTCCTAAATTTTTATTAAAATAAAAAAAAATAAAAAATAAAAAAATATTTTTTTTTATAAATGTAAATATGAATATGAATTTTCTATTATCATGGAATTAATTAAATATTATTTCAACTTGATAAATACATAGAAATTTTTTATTGAAGGTCTGGATATTTTTCCAAACGTTGAGCGCCGACATAATTTTTTATCCACTCATAGTAATATGGAATTCCCGTGAAAAATTTAGGCATATCTCCGTTACAATCGCTCTGGAAGATCATCATTGCCGTTAAATTTCCGTTGATAACTCCTGGATTTCCAGAATCTCCAAAGCAATTTCTAAAAGAATCTTCCTTTATCACAATAACACGATCGGTGAAATTGACGGCATTGTGGTTTACTATATCTAGTTCTTTTTCCACCAACCGACCAATCCTTCCATTCTGAAAATAATGAAATTAATAAAATGAGATTAAAATAATTTAATAAAGTATATATTAAATATATAATAGGGTGATTTTTAAAATATTTTTATTTTCAAATTCAATTTGGCACCCCTACAAATTGTTCCTTTTGGTGAGGAAAGTACCTCTGCATTTTTTTCATAATTAAATAGAAACATTTAGAGGTCGCTCAAGTCCATTTTAGGGCAAAAAGGATCATTTTCAATGAAATTGACATTATTTAGTGATGATTTAATTCTGGCACGTATGAATTGTGTTATATACAATTCAATATTGAACTCAGATTTCTTATATATTTTTACAATAACATTCAAAGGTCGCTCAAGGTCATTTTATGGTAAAAATGATCATTTTTAATTAAATTGACATTATTTATAGATGATTTACTACTGGCGGGTATAAATTGTGTTCTATACAATTGAATATTAGACTCAGATTTTTTACAGATTTGTACAATAACATTCAAAGGTCGCTCAAGGTCATTTTCTTTAGACAATGTTAATTGAATTTAATTTTCTGTATTTTTTTATCTAATCTTTTTATCTAATCTAATTTTATCTAATACGCATCTGAAACTACAACTCACAACTATCGGGCAGGCCGAAAATGTAGTTGAAATTTATTAAGCATTCGGGAAGTATTGTTGAAATCTACTGCACGAATCAATAGTGTCGTAGAAATTTACTGTACAGGAAGGAAGTGTCGCAGAAATCTAAAGTGCTGAGTATTTTCCTTTGCAAGGTCAGCGAATCAATATTCGCATTTTATAAAAAGGTTTGAATTACTGAATCTTACAAACAAAAAAGTAGGTTGCCTTTTATGTTCTGAAAGTAGTTAAAGAATCGATAGATACATAGGGATTGCTGTGATTAAATTTCTGACATAAATTTCTGTGATCTTAATGCATAGATGCACTTTCAAAAATTGAAAAATTGCTACCGAGGTCTGTATTCTTCACAGTTACTAGGGAAACGTTTGGTTAGGCAATCTGCTTTTAAGTGAAGGTGAAGTCGGTTTGCTTTCTCTAAAAATCTAGTAATTGAAAACTTAAGAATAGAAGTTCATTAGATACAATATAAAATGTCGCGTTACCTAAAATTCTGCAACGCCACTATTCTTTTTGTACGTTTTTTTAAATGTTAACGGAATATCTACCAATAAAAAATGGCTCAACCATGTCAGCATTCACATCAAAAGAAAGATGCGAGTATCTGAAACAGTGTTGATAGTTAGTGAAGATTTGCAAATCCAGGACAGCCGAATATCAAACATCATAGCAAAAATCCTGCATGATATTCCGAGTCAGGTAATCAGTTTACGTTCGTCTAAGAGTTCTAAGACTCGAGAGGCTCTAATCCAAGGATTGCTACATCAAAGTTTGGAAACGCTCTTCATCGCGATTCAATTGACAAAAAACAATCTACAAAACTCAGAAAATGCTGATACACTCCAATTTCTCGATCAGTTGTTCGCAAAGAAAGTTCGACCCAAGTGTTTGATTATTGCCATACCCGAAAGAGGAGAACCCATTCTCAGTTACAGAAAGTTACTCCACTACATGTGGTCTAACTATTTCCTCGACTTCACGATTCTGAAGGTAGTCGAAAAACGCGGAAATGATTTACATCTAAATCATAGATTAATCAGGACCCTGCATCATTTCAATCCGTTTACTGGAATCTTCACAATAAGAAAGTATACAAAGAAAACAAAACTCTTTCCGAATAAACTCCTGGATTTGAACGGATTCGAGATGAAGGTAGGATCGTTCCACTTTCCCCCGTTTGTCTACCTTAAACGCAACTCCTCAGGTTATCCGGTTGATGTTTCTGGACCTGATGCTTTGGTCGCGAAAGCCCTTTCGCAAAAGATGAAATTCAGATTATCGGAAGTTCCATTTCAAATTGAGTGGTATGGTAACAGCCATTGCCATAAGGAAAGCAAAGGAACTCGTTTCGCTTATTTACTTGCAAACAACACAATTAGGTTTATTACAAATCAAGGCGGATCGTCCGCAGGGTGTGAACAGAAAGCTATTGTAAGTAAAAGTAGTGGATCCACTCCAATCTGTGTTTTGATACCAGTTTTAGCTGAAAAAATTGATAGCGTGTCGCTTTTACTGGTACTAATGATCCAATTGATCACAATCGGCTTGAAGTTTGATAAAGATCTTTGGTCCTGGTTTGATATCCTGCGAGAAACTTTAGGATTCTCAGTGCCTCGTGAACCTTCGAAATTATTCGAAAGGATTGCATTTGTATCGATTCTCCTGGCCTTCTCTATATTCTCTTCCAATATCTTCGCATTGCTAACGGACACAAAACTTACGCGGAAGCCTGATGTGCCTATCGACACATTGGAAGAAGCAGTTTTCGCCTCCTGCAAGGAAGACAAATCCATGGGAAAGAGAAGAAGAATTTGAATCAGTCGATGTTTTTATGCCAGCGGTTTTCTTCATCACTTTCGGATGTTCTCTTTCGATTTTGGTTTTAATTTGTGAACTCCTGATAAAGTACGCCAAAACACGTATCTATGGGTGTATTGTCTTCTTCTCCCGTGGAGGTGTATTTTTTTAAAAGGTTTTTTGTCCCACCCTCTGTAAAAGTTGACTTTTTCGTTTTTGTTTCTGTATTGGGTTAATCTCGAGCGGAGAGTGATTTGGTTTCATGCGAATGACACCCACTCTTTGCATGGACGATCGCTGTCACACTCGTCGAAAATGATTTTCTTTCCGCCCTTGATACACAATATACTATTTGCCGATTTTTTCCCGATGACGTCAGTTTGTTTTAAGGGGGTAATTGTACAGGATGTTCCAGGGGAAGTTACTGAAACTAAATACCTCTCTTTCCCGCTTCCACCATCTAAGTAGGATTTCTCTATATAGTTAATGATCGTGTATGGGAACTGTCCATCGCTAGTCAGTACTTTTTCCCATCCTTCAGCAGCATACGGATACCACGGCGGAAAAACGACTTGTCTTTTGAGGCTATCCACGAATCGACCCATTTCACATGTAAGTAACGCATCCCTCTTTCCATTGGCGGGAGAGCATCTCTCCTCCAAAAAATTACAACAGCTAATCCAAAACTGCGTTGTGGTCGCACCAAAGCGGCAGTGATGCTGCGTTCTAGAACTACGGTCAGTAGCTGTACAAAATTTCTTTCTGTGCCTAAGTATCCGAAAGCAATCGATGACTTTCAGCATCACTTCGGCAAAATGACACATACTGAAAACTAAAGCCATAGGATGATGCTTCGACATGAATATAGTACAAACAATATGCCTCGATTAGATATATGTACAAGTTACGTTATCACTTAGAAATCCCTCAAAATGAATGCACCGTCCTAATATTCATTGCAAAAAGGTTAAAAGACATTCTCTAATCATCGTAGGCAGATGTTTGGTTATGGTTCACATAACGACATAAATCCAGCCTCACCCAGCCCTATCCGACTAATGGGAAATGTAGTTGTCGCTTACAAGGTCCACTTTAAAACAGGACGATCGACGCGCCACCGAC